>JAJOOR010006951.1:0-32764 GCA_036250505.1 Solanum acaule | reverse complement strand
AATTTGTTTTGTCATGAAATACAATATTTTTTGAAATACACAAATTTTGATTGTTGCTAAGATTGTAAATTTGTATGTTTTGATGATTGGAATACAAATTTGTTGGATTTTTAAGAAATAATATACGTTTTTGAAAAATATACAAAACCAATAGAAGAAGGAACATAGAAGAAGAAGAAGAAGATTGTAATTTGTTTTGTCATGAAATACAATATTTTTTGAAATACACAAATTTTGATTGTTGCTAAGATTGTAAATTTGTATGTTTTGATGATTGGAATACAAATTTGTTGGATTTTTAAGAAATAATATACGTTTTTGAAAAATATACAAAACCAATAGAAGAAGGAACATAGAAGAAGAAGAAGAAGATTGTAATTTGTTTTGTCATGAAATACAATATTTTTTGAAATACACAAATTTTGATTGTTGCTAAGATTGTAAATTTGTATGTTTTGATGATTGGAATACAAATTTGTTGGATTTTTAAGAAATAATATACGTTTTTGAAAAATATACAAAACCAATAGAAGAAGGAACATAGAAGAAGAAGAAGAAGATTGTAATTTGTTTTGTCATGAAATACAATATTTTTTGAAATACACAAATTTTGATTGTTGCTAAGATTGTAAATTTGTATGTTTTGATGATTGGAATACAAATTTGTTGGATTTTTAAGAAATAATATACGTTTTTGAAAAATATACAAAACCAATATTGTATCCTTTCTGAATGAACATAGACTACATAAGTATATATGGATACAAATATTTTATTTATATTTTTATTTGTGGATACAAATATCATTCTAAATAACTACAAATCCATTTGGTATATACCTATAAGTGATATGTTCTTTTTAAAAAAATATTTTCCCCATAATTTTCTCCTTTCCGTTATTAAATAATTGTATTCTTTCAATTCAAACAAATAAAAAGTACATAAATCAGAAGAATAACAAACTAAAATATTGACATTTTTAATAAATATCGAAAATGTTGATAAGAGGTCCATTAAATGCTAAAATATTAACATTTTAAAATTTTTCCTTCATTTATTCAAGCCATTGGGCTCAAAAAGTATATAACAAAAAACAAACCTGGTCGGCCCAAAAGTGACCAACCAGGATATATTAAAAAAAAAAAACATGACCCTAAGAAATGGGTTTCCAAATTGGTTCTTCAGCTCCTAATTCTTTCCCATCTCTTCCGCCTCACTAAGAATGTTCCACCTTGTGCCCGTCAATATTGAACTGCACTAACATTCCCCATCGATGGGTTTCTACTATGATGTCAATATCAGCTGACAAAGGTATTTGTCCTTTACCTTTTTTTCATTTCTCAGTTGAATCGTCTCCTCCTGTAGGTGTACTACCCGCTTTGGATGCTTGGGCTTCTGATGAGCTCGGTCAAGAGTATGAACCCTGTATACCAGCTCTGAAGATATATGTAAGTATGTGCTATCTCGCCTTCCATTTTTGTCCACTAAAATTCTAATTTCCCCCTCCGTTCTGTAGTTGAAGCAGAAGAGGAGAAAACTAATTCGCTCCTGAAATTCTTTTTTTATCTCCTAGCTGGATGCACGTTAAGAATGTATATTTGGTTCATGTTTTGCTGGTGCATATATAACTTTTGTTGATTGTCATAGCTTAGGATGTATAGTTCCTTTACAGCTCCTTTGCTCCTGATATAGAAATCATCTAAATTGTAAATATGGGACTCTCTGGCTTATGTTCTGTATCTAAGCATGTTAGTCGTTGTATCTAAGGGAGATAATTAGGTTCTCAACTAGTGAAATTTTTATAACTTACTCAAAAATATATGTCATGTTTATATTTTGTATACTATATATTTCATTGCATTAAGATTATATACAACAATGATGACATACCCATTGTAATACCATTAGTGGAATTCAGAGAGGATATAATGTATGCACACCTTATTCCTATTATTTTTGGGGTAGAGAGAGAATTACGTACATGAAATATATATATAATACACGTGTCATATATATGACATATGATATACAAGTGACATACGTAAGACTATTCTCTAACTTTGAAATTCAATATGAAATTCGATTCAAAACATCACCAAATTCGCACCAAGTAGTCTCAAACTTGGGATATAACTTCCACAAGATGTTTCAAAGCTTTTGGAACAATACCAGATCGAAAATGATTCCGATTTCACACACCCAAATTTCAACTTCATAATAATTTGAACAATGACAACTGACTCTGGTTCTACAAACTCCCTAATATGGGAACCAATAAAAGGTAAGGAAATCAAAGAGAGTTTAGAAGAAGGAAGTACAAAACAAACAAGAAAGAGAAGTTTTTTAAAATTTCCAATTTTTTGAATTTTGTTAAGAGGTTAAATTTATTACATGAAAATTTCGTTATTATATTTGAAAGTGGAATAATAGTATGTGTTTTATTTCCTATAGCCATCAAGGATCAACAAAAACAACGTGCCACTTTGGAATAAATCTATATAACCCATGAATCTATATAGCAACAAAAACCCGTGAATCACATGAATCCTCACGGATCTATCTAGACTTCTGTCATTATAAAGCCCAATAAAAATTTAATAGGGCTTCTTACCTAACTCTACATGTGATCACAACAAAATTTCCAACAAAATGGCTGTGTATGTAATATATAGGGAAACTTTCAATGAAAGCATACATTAGGCCTTAAATAGGACTCCTTAATTATAGTTTTACTAATTACAACTCATAAATCATAGATACACTTTGGTTTGCTACACATTTTATTCGTTGTATTTTTTTTGCGGATTTTGGAGAAAAAAATATAAATACAAACTGATTTGTATCAAATAAATACATATTAGGAGGAGAGAGGCGATCCCAGATTGAAAGAGGGAGAAGAGAGGCGAGCCAGGTCGAGAAGGAGGAGAGAGGATGAAAACATGTTGTATTCTTTGTATAACGAATACAATTGATACAAAATACAAATACAATTGATACAAAAATACAAATATAGTTTTTCAAATACAATTGATAAAAAATAGGGATAATGCACAAGTACTCCCTAGACTATGACCGAAATTCCAAAGACATACCTTAACTAAACTAAGATCCTCCTGAACTCATTTTTTTGTTTGTAATTTTGTACATCTTTTTGACTTACGTGACATCCAAACATTTCCCATGCGCCTCAACTATGTGGAGTCACAGAGTGTGCCACGTAAGCCAAAAGTTGTATAAAATTACAAAACAAATGAGTTCGGGGGGAGGGGGGGAGGGATAATAGGATCTTAGTTTAGTTAAGGTGTGTCTCTGGGATTTCGGTCATAGTCTAGGGGGGTATTTGTGCCTTATCCCTATAAAATACAAAATTCTCACCTATATTGAATTGAATACAATTGATACATAATATATTTGAATGAATTTCTTCTTATTGGCAGGAGAGAGAAAGAAAGAGAGAGGTGGGGTGGGGGGGAGTTTGCTATAAAAACAACATATAGTGTTTTTTTATAAAAAAAATTAAACTATAGCCGTTATCCATAAATATGTTAGCATTTTTGCCTTGTTCCATACTTCTTTTATATTTATAATGTATCGATATTGTATAAATAGGTATATAGTATATACATAAGATGTATCGATATTGTATAGATAGTATATAATTGTGTATATATGATATATAACTATTTATCAGAGATGTATATACGTTCATCTTCCTCATCGAGCTTAATTTTTTTTCAATCCCGACCAACTCAAATCTCATCTAAACAATTCAAAATTTAGGTATGAGCTCCCGTCATGTTTCTAAGTATTTTTATTTTCATGTAGCAATATCCCTTTATTCTTCATTCTATATTTTATTAAAATAAATCCTTTTTTTATCTTAGAAAGACTTGCAAATAGAAAGCAAATATGTCACTGTATATATATTTAGCAGAGAGTGACACTTTTGAAGATTGACCAATGCACTTCAAAAAATATATATTGTATAAATATTGTTTATTGTATGACAATGCACTTTGAAATTTTGCCAAAATGGAAAAAATATGCCAACACACTATGAATATGAACTTGTGTATAAATATAAGGAATGTTTACGATTCAAAACTCTTGTTTTGTTACTTCGATATAAAAAGCTTTCAACATATCCATGTTGAGACGTATATATACTTTGTTATCATAATATGTGGTACATTTATGATTAATCTTTGATTTTTATTAAATTAGAGAAATTTAATATATTTTTGATGATTTACTGTTTTTGATGTTTAGTGATTATTAAAATGTTCATTGAATCAAAATAACTATTTTTTTTTAAGTGAATTTTTAGTCCGTAGACCCTTTTATTCATAAGCTAAATAGGCATGGCCCACTACAAATTTTATTTTTTTATTTTTATTTTTAACCCTCCCTAGGAGCTCTCCTTTTGTTTCCTTGGTGACTCGAACTCGCAACTTTCGGGTTGGAAGTGAGAGGTGCATTGATGTGCAATATTTCTTACTTCAAGGTAGACGAAAAACAAATAACGGTCTAGCCATGGAAGATATATAAAGAGTGACGGGCCGTTTGGTGTGAAGGATAACATCACATGTTTTGGGATTAAATTATAGTGTCATTTAATTTGTTGTTTGATTGATAAATCTGAAATATTATGTGGTATTCTAATATTAATAATTAGTACCGAGATAAGTTATTTCTTCCCTTGGGTGGTATAATAATTCCAGGGGCGTATGCAGATGATCACTGGATTCATGTGAACTCATGCTCCCCTTCCGAAATTATATATAATAGTGTTATACTTTTTATAAAATATTTAAATACAGAGATGTGAACCCACATTTGAAGTATCATATAATGCAATGATTATTGGGTGCACCTCTCTAAGTGAGGTTAGAAATTTAAATCTTATATCTATCTTGTTTTATTTTTCTTTTTGAATTTGGATAACATCTCTCTAAATAGTTATTGGTAGCACTTTATATATATAACTTTAATCTTTCAAAATTTTCAAGCTTGTTACATTGAAAATTCCTAATTATTTTAGCACTGTAATTTTTTAATAATAAAACAAAATGTGTGTATATACATATATATACACTATTTGAATAGATAAGAATTAATTTTGGACCTATAATTTTATAAATTTAACAATTTTTACTGATAAAAATCTAAATTTCAAACCAATCAAATTTATACCTTAGATCTATCTTTCCGTAATAGTGCACCAATCATCTCAAAATCCTGAATACACCTCTGATTATAATCTCAATCATCATTTATCATGGAATAAATTTATTAAATGATAAAATTATCATTCAAACCCTTTAGCTTTTAAAATGTATTTCACTTTCCTATATCTATGATAATTTTATGACGATTACTTTTAATTTTCTTTTTAGAATCATTTTCGTTTTTTTTTTTAAATGAGATTTTTATTACCATTTAGAAGAAGAGTTGCAAAAGGGTGATTATGCCTGACCCTTTGCTACAAGATGTGAAATTATAGATTGGCAAAAAAGTCTTTCCGCCTACTAAGCAAAATAGAACTAAAAGTGACAAATATAGCTGAAGATTTTTAAAGGGCTTTGAAAATAAGATTCATTTGGGTTAAAGGTCAAACCAAGATTAGTTTACAATATCTATTATATCAATTATATTAACACCTCCAAAATTGACAATAGTTGAATATAAAGAAAATTCATGAGAATTCATACAAAAAAAGTAATCAAGCTAAATAAGAGGGAGGTTTTATTGTTAAGAATGAATAACTAAAGCTCTACAAAAAAATATATACAAAAAGCTAAATTCTTGAGCTGAGGGTCTCCCGGAAACAGCCTCTCTACCTCCACGAGGTAGTGGCAAGGTCTGCGTACACTTTACCCTCCCCAGACCCCACCTAGTGGGATTTCACTGGGCATGTTGTTGTTGTTGTATACTTTTGTAAACAAACAGCTTATTTTTAAGAAGTAGTAATGAGTATTATTTTTAGTACAACAAACCAAACAGTCAATAAGAAATAATATCAGAATAACTAACTCAATATAACTAATTCCAGTATAGCTTATCTCATCATAACTTATCACAACCTAACTCGTACTATTTTTAAATTCCACACATATGAGTCTAAGAACTAATATTCATACTATTTTTAAACTCCACACATATGATTGTAAAAAGATGAATTCACGTCTCAAACACATGCACTAGTTGGCTTCTATTTAGAGTTAAAAAAAAAAAAAACAAAGAGTCATCCAATGGTTTTGAAATGCTTGAAAGGCGATGAATGGCTCAGCGTGTGGCCCTATGAGTTTCAAACATATTAAAGTTCAAAGGATCAAGTTTGGATAAGTTTTGGCAACACACGAGTTTATCATGGTGGAAGACATGTTTTGTCATACAAATCAATTTCTGTCTTTTGAGAATTTCCACTTTATTCATATATAACGTGAACCATGCCAATGTAATTGGATATATCAAGTGGCAACAATTTCAAGCTATGTCACGAGTTCAATAGTAATGACTGCATTTTACATAAGTATTTTATACTTACTAAAAATGTTACAGTTGAATTTCTATGAGGGCAAGAGCATGCAATCTAATTCTTTTGAAGTTCGTTTACTAGTGATTTGAATATTGATTTAGCAATACGCGAAATAAATAAAGCGAGATAAAGAATAAAAAGTACAAATCCGAGTGTTCTAATGTATTCACAGGCGACTTCGAGAACTCTACAGTGGCAGAACTAAGAATTTTACAAAGGGTGTCCAGAAATGGCACAACAAAAGTTCTTCTCAAAAAGTAGAACTAGAGAGATTCGAACACACAAGCATTTCCTCATTCCAAAGATGTGAAACCATTGGGCAATAACAGTTTCTTATGTTAAGGATATTCAAAATATATTATTTAATCATTTCGTGAATCATTTTACTTATATAAACAATATTTTTTCCGACGAAGGGTGTCCATGACCACCATACGGCTACGCCAACTCTAGCCTTAGCTTCGAGGGTAAAGAAAACTTCAGTAAAGAAAAGATCAGCTTATTGCGGAAGGAAACAGTGTGGTGTTGTTGTATTGCTAAAATTCAGAATGTCTTACAAATTTATGAAGTAAATTATTTTTAGGTCAATTTCGAGGCACTAGACAAAAAGGAAGCTCTAATTGAGCCCTAAAGTACTAACACCAATAATCAAGGGACACATGGTAATGCCAACTCATATTAATGCCATGCTAGGACCATATAGGTTCTACCGCACCTGCCCCTTCTGACACTTTGTCTCCTTTACCTCTTTGTCCACGTCAGCGGAGTACGACCTCTCCTCCAACCGTAAGGTGTTTCCATTTTATTTCTTAAAAGACTATTTTCAACTCCACTCTATTTTACTCTCTTTTAAATATAATATAACATTTAAAAAAAATATATTATTTAGCATATACTACTTTCATTCTGAATTAACAATATTTTAAATATTTTTTTTTCAATTTTCTTCACTTTACCAGATAATTTGATATTATTATTGATTTTCACTATGAAGAATGCACAAAATTTAAATGATAAAATGAAAATTTTAATTTAAAAATACAATACATGACATAATAATTTAAATACAAGATAACAATACAATACATAACATAATGATTTTTAAAATCACAACAATAATTTAGTAATCTGGTAGGTCGTTTTCAGATTTAACAATATTCGGAAAAAAGATAGTGTATTGATTCCGAGTTCTAAATCTGTGTTTAGGATTGACACCCAAACGAATACGAAGCTTGGTTCGAAATAGGATGAAATATAAATGCTTGCCAATTGAGTATGTATATCCCCGCTCAACGATATAGTTAGACAGTCAATTGAAATAGGCGATTAGAATGTCGGGAGACCATGATCATAAAATCGACCATGTATATCAGTAATTTGATAACCTTAGTTAATCATTAAACAATCGTAGATAAGCCAAAAATAAAGATGTACTACCTAGCCGACGAGGCTGCAACTGAAGACATACATACTTACAGACAAATATATATACATGCCAAGTCTAAGGGCCAGAGATTAAAACTTATAAAAGAAAACTTAGAATATTGTGTCCACAAGCGACTCTACAAGTGACATAAGCATTGTTGAGACAAGTCCCCGACTATACCCAAGTTGTACAACTAAAGTAAACATCCTCTGATAGACCCAGGATAAGATGGAGCTTACCAATTCACAACTGAACCCTAATCCTAGTGGGTGGGTCGATGAGAATCTCTACCTGAACCTGCTGGCATGAAACAAAAAGTAGCGTCCCCAGGCAATGGGATGTCAGTACGAATAAAAATGTACTGGTATGTAAAGCGGAAAGTAGAGTCATAAGTAGCTGTTGTAAAAGGGTAATAGAGCTACCACCTAAAACTGAAACTCAAATAATCTCCATGGCTGACATTTGACCTCCTACTATTTAAATATGCATGGTATGCTTGTATAATCGTATGTCGTGAATACGTGTGTATATATATATATATATATATATATATATATAAATGCAAATGCATGACATACCCAACCAAATTATGCTAGCAATGGTGGTGCTTCTCGGTAGCTAACCAACATCATATTCACCAACTTGTGGCCATCAGTATCTCATACGTATAAATATAGGCAATAGACCCCATACCTCCCGATTATATCTCGGGAGTAGAATGCATAGCATGTCATGTTATGGACTTATAATGCATATATGTTACCGTTGTCATGTTGCCAATCTTGGACCGTTTGTGCTCTTGTTCTCATAACCCGTAATCACTTACGTATTACATGTAAATGTCTCATGGAACCTCATATGTTTTTCCAAATCAGCTTGAATCTTAACTCGAATTTTAGAAAGATAACCTAACCTTGAGCATGTTCCTAAAAAGCTTAAGGTGCTTTACTTAGTTCCTGGATAATTTATAAAAGAAAGTTTTTCAAAAATCAAGTGTTCTAATAGTTTAAACATTTAAGTCATATTTGAGAGTTTTGAAAATAGTGTGTTACTTTAAAGATTTTTCATAATAAACTTTAGCGGGGGGATGACTGGTTACAAATAATAAATGTCTCCCATAATATTTTTTAAGTCACAACACCCAAAGAAGAATAAGAATTCATACATATGGATATATATTCAAGGAAATCGGTAAAATGACATGTAGATGTTGAATATTCTATTTATCTGAATGAATGAAATATCAAATAATAGCATCATGAAAATAATTCACAGAGATCCAATTGCCTTTCACAGAAGGTTTTTCTAACAAGAGAATAGAAAAATATCACATTTGGCGTTTTAGGAATTTCCCAAGACTCGTGCTAAAATGAAGGACATAGCTTAGCCTTAACATACCTTTCCAATAAACGCTCGAATGCCCGCAGTTTCTTCACGAAAGTTGTTCGTTACGTCCTAAGCTTCGCAAACACTATATATACACAACTAGTACATACCTATAAACAATTTATAATTGAGCTTAAATCAACAAATTTTTCATATGGCCCTAACTTGACGAAATGTCCGTAGAACTTCGTAAAAACAATCATAAAAGAGTCTCGAGATGATTACCTTAGCAAACCAAGTGTAAAACTTGAAGAAAAATCAAAGACTACCAATTTATATCTTCAAAAACTAGCTCCAAATGCAGCTAATAGAAGGGGAATATGATTGTCACGGGTAGAGATCACGTTTCTAGGCATGGGGGCAACCTTTAATGGTAGAAAGCGCTAAAAACTAACCATCATCATGCAAGAACTCCTTAGAACCCTCTCTTCAGCTTTCTCTGTGGTTAGGAAGTGAAAAGAAATATTTTTATGGGTTAAAACACCGAGTAGTCTACATACCATATTTTTTTACCTAACCCGATTTGCGATTCGGATTTTGCCCAGGCAATCTGCAGTAAAACTCTCATAACATTTTACTCTGATGTCGGCTTGATACAAAGTTTTATGCGTTGCAAACTAGACTCGTATGTCTTTGATTTGATAGCTCATGGGCCTTGTAACTCTTCGTATTTTGGGAGAAAAAGTTCGAGACATTTGACTCGAAGTTCAGAAATTTTAATTAAGGAAAACTTCGAAAACTTTTGCTGACCTTTGTTTCACTAATTTTTTTGACTTCAAAATTTAACATACAACCATTGAGCTATTATAATACCTCATAACACATTCTTAGGATGCTAGACACTCATAGGCTTATCCCCAAGGTATGGGTTAAACGGGCGAAGTGCTACCCGAGCGATTTCTTTAATCCCAAACCTTTGTTTGAGGGATTCCTTTGACCTAAAACTTTAGTTTAATTTCTTGATATTGCCACCCATTTGCAATCCTATTCTCCAACGTACCTTACCAAGTCATATACACGTCATATAACGACACCACACTACGTCACATATATAATGCAAGAATAGAAAAAAAATATGGGATCTGTCACGACCCAAAAATGGACGTGATAGCACTCGTCTTATCCCATCAAGAAAAGTCAGCCTAAAACCCAACTAATACAGTGAATGTAGAAGTAAAACGTGAATAAAAGTCTAATACTATAAAATACTGCGGAAAACAAGGTCAACTTAATTAAACTCCCAAAACCTGGTAGTCACGTGTACAAGTCTCTAAAGTATTACAGTTGATTCAAAAGAAAAACACAAGTCTCAAATGACATTGTTTCTAGAATAGAACAAGATCATAAATAGGAGTAAGAAGGTCCGCTGAAATGACCAGCAGCTACCTCACAAACCTCCATAAGAAGCCTTAGATAAGGAGAAGAGAAAATATCACAAAGGTATGGTCTAGTAACCTACAAAAACGTAGAAGCAAGGGGTGAGTACCAACCACACGGTACTCAGCAAGTAAACTTCTAAACACAAACTAAGGGAATAAAATACGGGTACTCCTTACACACCAACCAAACCTCCACAACTACAACCTGCATAAACCAGCCAACCTAACAGTTCACAGTATACGTAGTACCCAACTCAACAACAATCACTTTAACCAATTACATATCCTTAACAATAAACTCAATATTCATCAATCACCACTTCCACAAAAAAGGCACTCACAATATCAGCAACACACAAGATTAAGTTCATCGAATAGAGGTAATCTAATATCAAGTACTTTCCAACCACCAAATAACACAAACCATCAAGAATGAAGGATGCCATGGGATGCAATGCAATATGACACCATGAAATAAATGCCTCAGAATACCAAGTACTCTCTCAATCGTATATACATGATACTCCTCGGAAATACATCGAGAGGTCATGACCCATGGGGGACTCGCGAGGTCCATATACCGACACAGACGATCTCCACGTGTCTGTGCGGACGATCTCAACGCACTATCATAAAATCAAACAATCCGCAGCACGGACGATCTCCACGTGCCCAACTTATAATCATAATCAATTCCTCGCACGGACGATCTCCACGTGCCCAAATTATAATCATACTCGATCTCAACACGGACGATCTCCATGTGTTAGACCTTTACTCATACCCAATCTCATGTCAATGCATGTGCACAATATGATATCAATTAAAGGGGATGATGCAGCATCTCAATAAATCAAATGTCGCTATGACATATAATCACCTCAATTATCACAATTATACGGGTTCAGTAAAGAACACAATCACACATAATAAATCAAGTCAATAATATATCAGCTAATACCCATATGCTTTGGCATTCTCGAATTACAATCCGCATTCTATAGTAATAAACTTTTCCTTTATAACACCGGTACTCATACCATTCTCAACACATCACACACAAACAATTAATCACATTGCCTTTTATTACCCCTTTTCATCATTAGAATTAATCAAGGTGGACAAGTCAGCCCTTCACCAAGTACCATTACTCCCAAACACATACCACAAGGAAATACACGAATTTCATACACTTAACAAGGGTTTAGAAATCCACTTGCCTCTAATAACCGAACAATCACTCCGACACTTGAGCCTTCCCTTTTCGTTGAGCTTCCAAATAAATGCAATCTATTCAAGTACATATTCACAATAAGATTTTGAAACTAACAACACTCATATTACTATAGGTTTAACCTAGACCCAAAAACTCACCAAATTTATAATCAAGTTCCTAAGTTTCAAGCCTAAGGTTAAGTTCCAACTTCTTTCCAATATCATAAATCTAAGGGTATTCACATAATACCATACATCTAACACTTAATGACATGTACCAATATATCAAAACTTGAATCATAATTTTGTATTAATAAGAAAATCAACGAAACAATGACATCAATTACACGAGGAAACCACTGTTTCAGACCTCAATTTGATATACCCTATATTCCTAACTATTAATTCCATCATGTCACCCAATCATGGCCTCAACCCTTTCAAAATTTGATTGGCCAACACCTAAAACACCTACTTCCTCCATTTACATTAAAATCTTGAATACATATATATATATATATACGACCTGCCAATTCTTTATTCCAAAAACCCCTTTTCAATCTAATGTTAACATAATATTGTTATATACATATATATGTAGCATTTAATGAAAGCATAAGCACTATAAAGATCAATTAATGCATGCGTAGAGAAATTGAAACTTCAGTTGAAATTTTACCTGAAGCTGTTCGTAATTGGCGATGCCGTAACCCTTTGTCCGTTCCTTCTTTCTTTTGTTTATTTCTTTTCTGAATTAATTAGTACTAAAAGTGATAAATTTTACCCACTTATTTTATTATATATGAGTTAAATAGTATAGGGTCTTAAATAAATTATCACTTTATCCCATTAACTATCGATTAAGTCAATTATCTACAATTATGCATCAAGTAATTAACTATATTTAAAAGAATAGTTTAAAATTCTCAAATCAACTTCACTTATTGATTATAAATTACTCGGGAAAACTATCGGGAGGGGTAAAACGGTAATTTTGTAAACGTTTCTAAAAATGACTTTCCTGGTCATTACAGGATCTCACAACAACCAACACCATCATCACACTAATCACTACAATACGTACCATCACAACTATCACTATCACCATTACTAACCACTAACACCAACCATATCCATCACCACCAAAGATAACATTTTAATCATTCAATATCCAGAATTAGAGACAATATCTTAATTAGGGGTGTTCACGGTTTGGTTTGGGTCGGTTATTGGTTAAAACCAAAACCAAACCAACTTAATCAGTTTTAAAATAATCAAAACCAAACCAAACCAAATATAATATACATTTATCGGTTTGGTTGTTTTCGGTTTTGGTTTGGTTTTGTTCGGTTATTCGGTTATTAACCATACATAGAAATAAAAGCAACAGTTCATTCAAAATGTGAAAAAAGTGACAACAATTCATTCAAAAAAATAATAATTAGAATGACTGGCATTACAAAACTTTGGATCATTGAATTTACTGAATAAAACTTCAAAATTCACTAGTTTGGCATAGAAGGAAGAGACAATGACATTTTCAGTCCTACAAAGAATTTTCATAGACACTCATATACATGAAACCAATAAGAAAAATATTTTCTCCTTGGACATTTTTTCTTTCATAAGTAAATTATAAATAAATTTTGATGAAACATATATAAAATCTTTAAAATTGTTTATGAATATAATATATTATGTATGTATAATAATAAAATTTATGTATATAACTTGTTGGTTCGGTTCGGTTATTTCTTCGATTTTTTCCGAACAAAACCATAACCAAACCCAATACTATCGATTCTTAACAATCTAAAACCAACCCAAACCAAAACCCAAATTAAATCGGTTCATTTAATCGATTTGATTTGATTTTTTGATTTGGATCGATTTTTATCCAAATCATGAACACCCCTAATCTTAATCATTCAAATATATTTCTTCATATTCACATGTATTAACCTTGATGAAAACAAATGAAACTCATCATAGGATATTAATAGAAATTAGGATGGTCATATTTTATCTCTAATCAATGAAAATTAGTCTCTAATCATATTTAAGTAGGGATTATTAAAACATACTCTCTGTCCCTAATTACTTGTTCACTTTTGAATTGACACACATATTAAGAAAACAATTAATGACATAGTGAGTTTACCATTTTATCCCTATTAATTATGAAGTGGAAGAAAAGTTTTACATTTTTCAAAGTAATTAGTCATTTAATTGAGGGTATAATAGGTAAATAAAAATTGTTCTTTCTTGATTTATCAAAATAAATAAGTAATTAGGGACAACTATAAAAGAAAAAGTGGACAAGTAATTAGGAACAGAGGAAGTATTGTACTTAGTGATGGATTAATGAATAATCCATAGCTATTACTAGTTTTATTTGGAGATCTGAATTAAACATAGTCCAAAATAAACTTCATTCATTTTGTTATGCTAGTGGCACCTTCATTAATTACTATATATTTTATTTATATTTGGTAAGGTGTCCTGTCCTACTTCAATTTAATGATGAATTCATAAAAGTTGCATCTGGCTGTTGCTTTGTACATGACTGAAAAGGACAAGATTAGATGTCGGAGAGTGAATGACACGTCAAGTACGGACACATCAATCCAAGTTGGCACTACTCACTCAACACTCTTTACACCTTCCCAAATTCTCAAACCTAATAATGGAGTATGTCCACACCCAAATTCTCAAAAAACGAAATATGTCGTAAAAATTGAGACGGAGGAAATACATGTTATATTTAAATTTAACATATTTGGTTAAAAAAAAAAATTTAAAAAATTAACATAATATTTTATTACACCATTTTTATTAATTAATATTTAATATTAGGTCTTAAAAATATAATTTGGAGGATAAGTTATTAATAGTAAGGTTGAAACATGAAAATAATTATATATATATTTTAATAATTTAAAAATAATAAATAAAAGTAAAAATTTATTTTTTAAATAATAAATAAGTAAAAGTGCACCGATAAAGTATTTAATCTTTTTTTTTCTCTCCACATATTTAATTTTCTTTGATAAGGAGTAGTTATTTATTTTTTCATTGATGGGATATCTTTGGTTTAATATTTTTACTTCACTATATTATTTTATTTTATTTTACTTTACTTTGTTTTATTTTATTTCACTATATTATTTTATTTTATTTTACTTTACTTTATTTCTCTAATTTGCACTTGCGTCTATATATATAATCACACCGAATTTAATCGAATATACGCGTTTTGATTCAGTTCTTTGATTAGTCTCTCTACCTATCGAATTGAATTATTATTTTTCCCATGTGAAGTAAAACAATAATTGATCATATTGATGTTCTCTATTCTTGATTGAACTATTGAATGAAATTCTTCTAATTACATAATTATATTCCTCATTAAATCTAGTGTTTTTAAATGGAATTTATGAATTAAATTCGTGAATCTTTTCAATATTGTTTCGTACTTCCTCCCTCTGGTTTAATTTATTTGTCATACTTTTCTTTTTAATCCATTTAAAAGAGAATGGATCAAAATCGCATAATTCAAATAATTGAAAGTTAAATGTGCATAGTCAAATAATACAAGGACTAAAACTAGAATCATGCAATAATACATGGACTAAAGCAACTATTTATCCTTAATTTTAACTTTCTATATGACATGTTTAGGACTACCAAATCAAAATACATTTTGTTAATTTTATTCATCTTTAGTTTAAGACTATAATACTCCTGTATAAGGAGTAAGGTATTGTAATGTTTCAAAAAAATTATTTATTTTTAAAATTTTTATGTTTAATCAAAATCAAATAAATAAATTGAAATGGAGGGATAACCAAAATTAGAAGTTCATTTTACAATGTATTTTCTTTTTTATATATATTATTATTTGTAAGAAGTAGCTAGAATGAAACTGTGAAAATCGATCGAGTCTAGAACTGCTTTGATTCTATTGAGCTAGATGATATAATGTTAAAATAAATTTGATTTATATTATTATATTAGTGGCATATAGTAGAAGTTATTAAAAGTAAAGAGCTATATATATAGTGGGAAAGCTAGTTTAATTTTTTAAAGATATTAAAAAGCTAAATATTAAGTTTTTAATGTCATTTTATATCGTAGTATGTCCATCCCTAGTTCCCTACATGCGTTTCCACGAGACAATTTTTTTTAAAAAAGTGTGGTCTTCATGGGGTGAATTACAAAATGCATTTAAATGACAATAAAACAAGGAGGAAAACTAATAAAATGTTTCAAAAATACATTTTCCAATCCTATATACCCTATGAATTGATGTTTGTTAGGGATCACATTCATTGCCAATTAATTTGGCCCCCCTTTGTATTATGATCATTACATGTATCCTATTTTTCAATGAATGCACGAGTCTAATCTTTTAATGGGCTTAAGTCATCCATAGCCACTTAAAGTTGTTCACATATTTCATTTAGACACCTTATCATAGGCTTGTTCCAATTGAACACCTTTTTTAGTAAAAAAAGATACCTATTGAACATATTTTGACAATAAACGAAAAGTGAAGATAGTGTGTGATACACTCGCGGCTGACGTGACATAGTAGCTAATCAAAAAGAGACACGTGGCATTGGCCCATAAAAAACAGTTAAACATAAATTAAAACGTAAAATAAACAAAAAAAATAATTTAAAAAAAAAACAACCTTTTTTTCCCCTTTACTTCTTCTTCTTCCCAGAACACCCCACCACCCCCGACGTCCGTTCCTCATTTTCTTTACCAAAAGACACAAAATCGAAGCACATTCCAATAGCCATTTTCACTTCGTCTTTTTTCTTTTCAATTCGAAATTATATGAGTTTTTTTTTCCACCCACCCACCCACCCCTCTCCTTGAATCTTGTTCAATATTGTAATTGATATTTCTCCCAATCTCACTACTTTCTTAAACATTAATTTAGATTTGTTGATACTTTTTTTTCTTCTATGTTGTGAAGGATTTAAATTTTTTAACGATTTCGAAGAAATAATTTCAAATTCGTCGGAAAAATGGAGTTCCGTCAAAATTATTTTTGATACAATTTGAATATATAACCATAAATACTATGAATATATAACCATAAATAGTTGATCACATGCAATACTATGAATATATAACCATAAATAGTTGAAGTAAATAGAGGATCAAGTCAAAGGTATATCACGTACGCAATAGGAATGGCAAGCCAGTTGGTCTTGACTAATATTGTATCCAAGTTTGGTAAATATATAGACTATTTGACTATTGATATTGAGAAGAATCCTCAATAAGTGTACAAATTTCTGCCAAAATTAGGTTACACTGACGGTTCCTTTTAATAGCTTACAAGAGCTTTCATTGACAACATCCCCTTTTGATCATTCGTACAAAATAAAGTTACACTTGAATATTCTCCATTTAATAATTGTAACAATCAGATCCAACGTTATTCCAAAGACACCTCCTGCGGAGACCCGAAATCTTTATGAATTACGTTGCCAATGTAAAATTGGGGTGACACGACAAAAATCTCGGAATTTGATATTTGACCCGAGATGATGTCATGCAGCCGTAGAGGGAATATTCCCGCTATGGCGGCATGTAAACCCCTATAGCAAGGTCAACAGGGCATGTAACACCTCGGAAATTGGAAAGTTGAAAGGGAAGGAAAAGTTCAGATTTTTGGCACTGAGGCAGTGACTATAAGTCCTATCTACGAAACGTAGGAAGTCCGACGGGCAATAGAAAGGAAGTCGTAGGGTTGAGTTAAGTTTTTGGAAACTTCAAGAAGTCGTAGGGTTGAGTTAAATTTTTGGAAAATTCAAGTTTCTGAAGTTTGACTTACGAGTAGCCAGGACGAGCCTTTGGAATTTGGATAGGTCGTAGATGACACTCGTAGAACTGATATTTGTTTAGTAAAATTTTGGACTTGAACTTGGGTTTTACGGAAGGGGTCCACGGATGATAGACTGAACGACGGATTATAGATTGGTCTCGTGGGAAGTTGAAGGAATTTTGGATTTCTGAAGTTGGTTATACATACGGTTGACCAGTATGGACGGTAGGAAGTCCTATGAACCGCAGGTCCAAACTGTAGAAGTCATCTTGTAGTTATTCTTAAGGGTATTTGTGTCTTTTCCTATGCATTTAATACTTATACTAATTTGTTTTCATCCTAATTCTAAGACCTATAACAACCTTTCAATTCCTAATTCTACCCAAACCCTTCATTCTCTCAAATCCCCAATTCCCATCCAAGTTCATCCTCTCCTAACTCTCTCAAGCTTTAAGTAATAAATCTAAAGTTCAAGCTTCAAGTCTCATTTTTTCTCCATTGATTTTGGATTCCATTCATCCATTGGGTGCCAGAAGATCTCAATTCTCCAAATTCAATTTCACATAATTTTGATTAGGGTTCATACAATCTCCATGAGTCTTATTTAGTTTTGAGTTGATTGTTCAATTTCAATCTTTCTATGCATGTTTGAATCAATTACATATCTTTCAATTGATTTTATATAGAGCCATGCATTATTTATGATTTTGACTATGAATCTATGAAGATATAAATATGATTTATAAAAGTTATGCATAATTTATGATTTAAAAAATGTCTATGATCTAAGGTTGCTTTTAAGATAAGCATCAAAGAAATTGTGAAAGGTATTCTCACATATTAAGAAATCATGATTTGGTGAAAGGTTTTCTCACACATGCTTGATTCATGATTCAAGGAGCTACTCTATGATGACTTTATGATTTGGATTGGTATGTTGGTTATTTCCTATCCTAATGTTATGCTTTGATAATTGACTTTATCTATTCCATTGAGATTTAAATTAGCACTGACAAAATTTTAGGTGGAGGCTCAAATAGAGTAGTCTCTAGTAGCAACCTCTAATTCCAAACTATGTGCCCCCGTATAATTATCTTAAATGGCCTAGCTAGTGATTAACAAATAGAATATGAATAAATGATACAAAGTTCTACCTTAGCAAGTAGACTCTCCTTTCTCAGTGTGGGAGTTACATCAAATTCCTTGTTAAAGCTCGCATGGTCTATTATTGGGTAAAGCTAATATCCCACACAAGGCGAACATAGTTTTCTCTCAAATGTTTTATAAAGCTTTCATTATGTTTTAAGATGCATTGACCATGTTCATGATTTATTATCCTTCCTTAAAGTCTTCTCAAGATGTTTTAGCTTGGTTATGCATACCATGTTTTCCTTTATGTCCCCCTTATGACCATGTTTCACATTTTCATGCATTTCCCCATACTTAGTATATTCCATGTACTAATGCATGCATGTGTCTATATTGTGTTATAATGTAGGGTCTGATGCTTCTCCTCCTCCCGCTCGTGGCTAGTTGATTTTTTTTACTGTGAAGACTTGGTGAGTCCTCATGTTCTAAGGATTGTGTCACCTTTATTATATTTTCTTATGTCCTTAGTTTTCACATGTTGTATATGGTGTATGAGTTACATCCCAACCAGTTCTTTTGATGTATTAGATTGGCTTATCAAGACTATGATTAGCTTCGACATTTACGTCAAACTCTTTTATGATATGAGATTTCCAACTTTAATTCTCATATTTTCTATTATATTGTGTTTTATGTATGTCAAGTTGCTTGTGTAGGGCCTCTCGAGGTATTATAGTCCATATTACATCTAGGGTGTACTTTGGATCATGAAAACTTGGTATTTAGAGCACAAGGTTTTAAAAATGTCCTAGAATGTCTGACAAACCGTATTGAGTAGATCCTTGTTAATGAGTGTGAAGCATGCCACATTTATGAATAGGAGACTACAAAACATTTAGGAAACTTCACTTCTTTCACTACACTTAAGTCGTACCACAAAGTTCATCTCTATAAAGGTCATTTTCCTAACTCTTAGCTGATGCTTTTTAGGATATGGCTCCCCGAAGAGATTATTTGAGAAGGAATACAGGTCAGAATGTGGGGCCTGAGGTTCCTCAAGTTCCGATTGATCCTTTAACTGAGAGTGTCAAGCTGATTTCCAAGTGTTGGCTCATGCTATGACGGCCCAATCTAATACAAAAGTCATTGCTCTCGTGAACCAAAATATGGGTACGATGGCAACTAGGATAAGAGACTTCACTAGGATGAGTCCTCTGGAATTTCATGGTTTCAAGGTTGATGGGATCCTCAAAAGTTCAGTGATGAGGTCTATAAATTAGTGGATATAATGGGAGTGTCGGCGGTGGAAAAGGTGAAATTAGCCGCATACAACCTCAAAGATGCTGCTCAAGTTTGGCTCAACCAATGGGAGGAAAAAAGAGTGGTTGATGCGGGTCCTCTTGATTGAGACAAATTTAAAGGGGCTTTTCTTGATCGATTGTTTCCTCTTGAGATGAGAGAAGCAAAGGTGTTTGAGTTTATTAATCTATGTTAAAGAAATATGAGTGTAAAGAAGTATGCTTTGAAGTTTACTTAATTGACTAAGTATGCTCCTATAATGGTTGCCGCCACTAGGGAAATAATGAGTTAGTTTGTGTCGAGTGTTTCCGATTTGGTTGTCAAAGAATGCCGAACTGCCATGTTGATTATGCATATGGAAATCTCCTGTATGATTATACATTCCCAACAAATTGAAGAGGAAACTCTTAAGGAAAGGGCAAGAGAGTCCAAGAAGGCAAGGACAAGTGATGGTGACTTTTCTCATTCTAGGTTCGGTGGACACAAGCGTCCTCAATTGTGGAAAAAGTTTCCCATCAAGGTTATTCCAATACTCTGACCTCTAAGTTCAACAAATATAGGATGTCTAACCATAAGCCTCAGAAAGTGGTGGAAAACTACCGATTTCCGAAGCTGTGGTAAAAGTCACTCGGAATTTTTTTTAGTAGGTACAAATGATTGCTTTGGTTATGGAAAGAGTGGTCAAAAAGTGAAGGATTATTTGACAACAAGGGTAAGGATGGTAGACAAGCCTAGCCTAGTGGTTCTGGGTCGGGTGCTCCTCGTCAGAATGAATTTTATGCTCTTCAGACTCGACATGATAATAAGGGTTCTACGGATGTGACCGGTATATTGAAAGTCTTTCATTTTGATATGTATGCTTTACTTGATCCACGTGCTACGTTATCATCTGTTACTCCTTATGTGGCCCTGATATTTGATGTTGGTCCCGAAATCCTTTCTAGTCCCTTTCATGTCTCTACTCCCATTGGTGATTCTATTGTTGCTAAGAGAGTTTATATAAATTGTCCTATTTTCATTTCTCATATAGTCACTAATATTGATCTTTCACAACTTAATATGTTAGATTTTGATGTTATTCTTGGGATGGATTGGTTTCATGCATGTTATTCTTTCATAGATTGTAGGATCCGATTGGTCACCTTCAAGGTTCCGAACGAACCTATCATGTCATGGGAAGGGAGAAATTATGTTCTTATTGGTTAGGTTATATCTTGTCTAAATGCTACAAAAATGATTTCTAAGGTTTGTATTTATCATCTTGTTTGGGTTAGGGATACAAATTCTGAAACTCCTAATCTTAAGTCAGTTTCGATTGTAAAAATGTTTCCAAAAGTGTTTCTCGATGATCTTCCCGATATTTCTCCCAAAAGGGAAATAAACTTTGGTATTGACCTTCTCCCTGATATGCAGCCTATTTCTATTCCTCCTTATTGTATGGCCGTGACAGAACTTAAAGAATCAAAGGATCAGTTGACAGACCTATTGGATAAGGGATTCATTAGACCGAGTTTCTCACTATGGAGTGCTTCAGTACTCTTTGTTCAAAAGAATGATGGTTCCGTCTGAATGTCCATCAACTATCAACATTTTAATAAAGCTATGATTAAGAATAAGTGTCCTATTCAAAGGATAGATGACTTGTTTGATCAACTCCAATGAGTGAGTTACTTCTCTAAGATTGACCTTTGGTCGGGTTATCATTAATTGAGGGTGAAGGAAAATGACATTCCAAAAATGGCTTTTCGAATCTAGTATGGTCATTATGAGTTTTTGGTGATGTCTTGTCACGACCCGAGAGCACCCCCTAGTCGTAACACGGCGTACTCGACCCCGAAGAGGTCTAATACAAGCCTCATAACATTCTTGAACATAAGAACATAGGAAAATATAAGAGAATTAAAAACTTTTTTTACAATCAAAGACATTTTCATTAAAAAGCAAGCGGAAGACTTTCTAGACTTTGTACACTATGTCTCAAACCATCTAATACTTTGAATACAATATTGGGACTTAGCCCATACAAAAGCTTAACATGAACTGAAAGACATAAAAGAACAAAGTGGGTTTTGTCCTCGAAACTATGAGGACTGACCAAAACTTCATCTTCAAGCACCTTAGAAACCTATTCTCCAAGCATCGTACACCAATATCTCCAAACCCTACACTTTGGTAAAAAGGGAAAAGAAATATGGGTTAGCACATTAGATGTACTAAGTATGGAAGCCATGCAAAAATATGCTTAAAACGGACATTTTCTTTGGAAGTCATGATATATGCCATTTTTGTAAAACTTCATGAACATTGAAAAAAGAGGCATAATAAAAGTCACAACCAACATACAAGCCATATTTTCACATTAGAACATAATCCACATATAAACCTTTATCTTCACCTTAAGTAACCCTCAAGTTATACCTTGTGCAATGTATGGGTAACGTCCCATATCACCACCCACACTAAGGTACCACCTTAAGGTCACCAAAAGTGAACTCACCATTCATCCTTTGCACCTTTACACAATAAAGCATATAAGAGACATAAACATTACATGAGTCACATCATCACATTAAGACCAAACCTAAGACAACCCTAAGTCATACTTGTGCAATGTGCAAGTAGCATCCCATACTACTACTCACACTAAGTACTCCTTTGAAGTCACCCTAGACAAGGCACATTCACACTCAAAAGTCATGACAAGGAAGTAACTCATAATACAATTCAAGTATAGCATGCATCATTTCATTTAAGCATAAGTCACATTCTTCATTAACTTCATTACATTAAGAGCACCTTTATTCATTAGACATTAGATCAACATTCTTCATTAACTTCATTTAGAGGACACTTCATTCATTAGTCATGAAGACTTAGAGGACCCTATCAAAGCCTACTCGTGCAATGCATGGATGGCATCCCATACTACCACCCACACTTCATAGAACTCATCAAGAAACCATAAAGTACATCTCACATTATGGGAATAGGCATTAACCAACATAGACCATGAGAGCTAGATCATGGAATTCGGTGTCATGTGACCCCACACCGAAGAAGGGTGGTCTACTTGCCAATGGTAGAACTAGTAAGCATCCTATGTAGGCACATAGTTATGGGATAAGAAAGATGTTCATTGGACTCTAGACTAACATTGGGAGACCCACCATCTTAGCCATATCCACTCGGTGCTTAGCCTCCATTCCCATAGAGTAGTTCATTCACATTACATTGTTGTACTTAAGAGGGCCACCAACATTAGGCCTACCGACCCAAGGTACATTACACAAGAAAGGGCCACCACTATTAGGTCTACCGATTTAAGGTACATTGAGGATAGCTCATTGACTTTCCAAGAAGGGCCACCACATTTAGGTCTACCGATACAAGGTTCATCATTTCACACATGAAAGGGCCACCACCATTAGGTCTACTGTTTCAAGGTTTTACTTTCACATTGGGTTCTAGACTCATTATGAAGGGCCACCAAACTTAGGTCTACCAGTTCAAGGCATAGTCTAAAATACCACATTAGTTGCCAACATTAGGTCTACCAACTCGAGACATTCATTCATTCATTCAAGAAAAGGCTACCAACATTAGGTCTACCAATTCTAACTTATCAACACATTCATTAGTCATTTATGAAAGGGCTACCACCATTAGGCCTACCGATTCATGATCATTAATACATTATGTCAAGATACATTCATTATTCAAGAAGAGGATGCCTAAGCCTACCAAGTCAAGATACTTCATTCATGATCACATTCATCGATACAAGAGAAGGATGCCTAAGCCTACCAATTCAAGAGATCACATTCAACATAGCTTTCATTTATCAAGAAGAGGGCACCTAAGTCTACTAAATCTAAGATACAACATTACATTATAGAAACTCTTCACATTCCATCATCAACATTCATAAATGTCAATTGAGAATATACTATCAACAACAACACAATTACATCCTATACAAGATCATCATTCTATGAAATCACATGCATATCCTTCACATTATACATAGTAAGTAAACACCTCCACCTTTCAAGTGGATAAACATCTCTAGCACAATTCTACTTCAACATGTAATTAGGTCATAAATTGCCCTTTCAAGGCCATGATCAAAAGTCACCAACACACCAACAATTTACTATAATTAAGACATGTATAATGATACAATTCAACAATATAAATCAATTTAGGCATAATCCATCAATATTCATTCATGATCAACAAACCCACTTCATAAGGCACAATTTAGGAATTGAGAGAAATCATGGGTTCATAAAGTATTTTCATCATAAATCATCAATTAAACATCAATGCAATCATAATTTGTCATTAGAAACCATTTGAAAACGTTTGATGAAAGAACCCATGAGATTGAGTAAAACCCTAGATTTTCATAATTTGAAATAAACTTTGAATAGGCTCCTTGAATGGAAAATTAGACAAGGATCAAGACCACCATACCTTGCTATAGATTCCCATGGAAATTGAAGAAGAAACACCTTGGAATCCCCAACCCTAGCTTGAACTTGACCTTGATCTCTAATGGAGTTTCTAGAGAGAAGACTTAAGGAGGGGAGGGGTTTTGATTGGGGAATTTGAATAATGAAATCTAAAATAGGGTTTTAATGTTTTAATACTCTTAAAATATCTTAATAAACCCAAAATAACCGTCCCTACACTTAAAACAATTAATAAACAATTTACCAAAACACCCTTTCCCAAGCCGTGTCCAAATCCGATTGCACAGGCATGGTTCACACCCTGGACCCACGGACCGTGAGTCTATTCATGGACCGTGCTGATGGTCCATGGTCTTGGGCTGGGGCTTGTTCTAGAGGGGCTTGACCTACGGAGGCCATCCACGGGGCGTGGATGGACCTACGGGGCGTGGACCCCTTTCGTAGGTCACCACATTTTGGCCAACTTTCTGTTTTGGGGCAACCTTGGGGGTTAGACTTAGGGTCCTCCTCAAGGACCCCTAGGGTGGTCCTTGGGGAGTCGTACCTTGACGTTTGACCCCTAAACCCCTCAACCAAAGCTTGGGACAACATCACACAACTCTTAACCCAAAACTAACTCAAAACGACACTCGTCAAGCTCTAATCCAACCTACTAGATTTTAGGGTCGTTATATTATCCCCCACTTAGGAACATTCATCCTCGAATGACACTCTAAACATATTAAGGGGTAACGATTCAGGACTAGCAGCCCATCAATCACGCAACATCATAAACAATGCACAAACTAGGAGGAAACATCAACTCCACATCAATAATTAAGCTCAAACATAGTTCATGCAATTCAGGAAGGTAGGAACTACATCTACAAACTCATTATGCATCAAAACTTCGCATTCTTCATTTCATTGGAGGAGCTTCCTTCTCCAAATCACATCATGCTCATCACAACATCATTAAGCACATTTAAGCAATTTTCTCATAAAAGCACAGTTAGGCATGTTCAACATTTAACCTCATGAAGCATGTAAGTAACTCATACTAAATGCACATTAACATGAGGAACATAATTCATGAAAACTCATTTTCTCATTCAATCAAGAATTCATCAAGAAAATGCATAACATAAGGAGAACATGGAAACACTATATCACATATGACTCCAAAAACATGAAACAAACCAAAAAGGAACTCTTTGTCTTAGGCTTGAATATGCACATAAAGGAAGAGGTAAGGATATCCGAACTCTCAACAACCTTACTACTCAACATACCATCCCCCACTTAGGAGTAAACCCAACTTACGGCTTATCATGAACACCACAAAGGAACCTTAATCAAGACATTCACAACTTTACAAGAAGCCATCAACATGCCGGTGCTTTTAAACTAGAAAGATCCTCATTAAGCAACTCTTGCTCATAACAACCTTACCAACACCACTCAAGGTCTCATATGAGTCTACCACACTGGGTCTAATCTCCTCAACTCACCACACCTCTTAAGGCATCACTTACACACCACAATTCATCAACTCTTTCAAAATACCTCAAAACTCATAATGACTAAGTCAGATTCTACCAACAACACACATAACCGTAAAGAAACCCATTCATACTAAAGTCAACACCACAATATATCATCTCAATCTATCAAGTCACATAGCCATAGTTTGCATCACAACCCACCCTTTTTCTCCCTTAACCCAAGTAACATAAACCTTTCAAGGGTCATACTCTAAAGACCATCACATAGGGAACAAGAGAGAGACATTATAGAGCTAAACTCTATGGCACGACTTGAAGAATGAAGAAGTGAAACTTTCTTAACACCCAATATCCTCCTATTCATAATGTGGTGCGCTTCACATTATGAACAAGACTCTACTAGATGTGGTTTGAGACATCCTAAGACCATTCCAAAATCTTGGGCTCTGATACCATATTGTCACAACCCGAGAGCACCCCTAGTCGTCACACGGCATAATCGACCCCAAAGGGGTCTAATACAAGCCTCATAGCATTCCTGAACATAAGAACATAGGAAAATAGAGGAGAATTAAAAGTTTTCCTTACAATCAAAGACATTTTCATTAAAAAGCAAGCGGAAGACTTTCTAGACTTTGTAAACTATGTATCAAACCATCTAATACTTTGATTACGACATTAGGACTTAGCCCATACAAAAGCTTAACATAAACTGAAAGACATAAAGGAAAGTGGATTTTGTCCTCGAAACTATAAGGACTCATTAGAAACCTATTCTCCAAGCATCGAACACCAATATCTCCAAACTCTACACTTTGGTAAAAAGGGAGAAAAAATATGGGTTAGCACATTAGATGTACTAAGTATGGAAGCCATGCAAAAACTTGCTTAAAATGGACATTTTATTTGGAAGTCATGATATATGCCATTTTTGTAAACTTCTTTAATATTGATAAAAGAGGCATAATAAAAGTCACAACCAACATACAAGTCATATTTTCACATTAGAACATAATCCACATATAAACCTTTACCTTCACCTTAAGCCTTCACATTAAGTAACCCTCAAGCTATACCTTGTACAATGTATGGGTAACGTCCCATACCACCACCCACACTAAGGTACCACCTTAAGGTCACCAAAAGTGAACTCACCATTTATCCTTTGCACCTTTACACAATAAAGCATATAAGAGACATAAACATTACATGAGACACATCATCACATTAAGACCAAACCTAAGACAACCCTAAGTCATACTTGTGCAATGTGCAAGTAGCATCCCATACTACTACTCACACTAAGTACTCCTTTGAAGTCACCCTAGACAAGGCACATTCACACTCAAAAGTCATGACAAGGAAGTAACTCATAATACAATCCAAGTATAGCATGCATCATTTAATTTAAGCATAAGTCACATTCTTCATTAACTTCATTACATTATGAGCACCTTCATTCATTAGACATTAGATCAACATTCTTCATTACCTTCATTTAAAGGATACTTCATTCATTAGTCATGATGACTTAGAGAACTCACTATGACCCTATCAAAGCCTACTCGTGCAATGCATGGATGACATCCCATACTACCACCACACTTCATAGAACTCATCAAGAAACCATAAAGCCCATCTCACATGATGGGAATAGGCATTAACCGACATAGACCATGAGAGCTTGTAACAACAGGAAAATTCGTAGGTTGAACTACAGCCTAAACGTAATGTTAATGAGTTATAAAATGAATTCCCCTAAGTTAGTAGACCATCTAGGTGTGCTATGGTGGTCTATGATTTAAGGCCTAAAGGAGGAGTGCCAAGAAAAAGGGGCAAGCCAAGCCCTAAGGGCAAGGCTGTCCCAAACTTGGAGCTACTGCCGCAAACTCCTCAGCCATCACCACGGGTAGCAATCATGACCACGGGAAAGTGGGAGACTGTATGGAGTTTCCTTGGTCAAGGGAGAGGGACCTCCAAGTGTCCTAGACACTGCCTCACCCTTCAGGAGAGGGACCACGAGTCGTGGTCCACTTCACGACTCGTGAAGGTGGGTGTGGAGCTCCCTTAGCTTTTAGGGAGTTAGGGTAGCTATTGCCCAAGGCACCACGGGTATCACTACGGGCCGTGGTGCACTTGACGACGGAGAAGGGTGGCTCGTGAAGGTCGCTTGGAACTAAGGCTTAAAGGCCTTGCCAAGCCCTTGCCTCCACAAGGCCATCACCACGGACCGTGGGAGGCTCCGTGGTCTTGCCTTGGCCAAGTGCTGGCTTGTGCACGAAAGGGGAGCTACTGCCTCCAACATCACGAGCAACACCATGGCCCGTGGTGCACTTTCATGACCCAAGAATGGTGGCCGTGGTCCCTGATGAGGATCATTTAAATGAGGAGTTTTGGGACTTTTCCTTTTAAGTCCTATTTAAGTAGGGGTGTTTTGGGTATTTCAGAGGTTAATTATATATTGGTTTTAATTCTAAATTCATAAGTTTTGGTCATTATACACAACACCCAATGGAAATAAAAAATCTCCCATTTCTCTCTAAAGTCTCTCTCTAAAAACCTTAGAAGAAGAAGAATACATTGGAGCTAGGGTTTCAAGGTTCTTTCCCAAATTTGTTGGAGTTTATCCATGGATTCTCAAGGAATAAACTAAGGTATGGTTGCTCTTCGCTCTTGGGATCTTTCCCCCAAGAGGCCCTCTCAAAATTGGATTTCAAAGTTCCCCAAATTCTAGGTTTTCTCTCAATTTCGTGGGTCACTTCACAAATGTGTTTTCATTGAATTATAATGATTAATTATGGTTGTATATGATGATTTGTGGATGAATTAATGTCGTGTTGATGGTTTTTGAACAAATCCCCACAAGACCCATGATTTCCCCTTTCTTTCTCACTTTAAACCCTAGTATGACTTTAATGGTGAATGAAGGATGAGAATCTAATATGTAATTGTGGAATTAATTATTGTATTATGATGTTTCTCTATATGATGAATGATTGCCAATGAATTAGGGCTGAATCTTGATGTGATCCTTGAAGGCTATGAATGAAGGTTGTCAAATTGATGAATGTTCATATGTTGAATTGTTGATCCACTTATGGTGGAGGTGCTACTTGATTATGAATTGTAGTGTTGAGTTATGTTTCGTCTTCCCTACAACCCCAAGTGTTGACAAGTATGCTATGATATGAATATGAATGTTAAGCTATGATTATGGTAGTGTTGGTATGATGACTAGAAGGTAAATCACATGAACACTACATGACTATGATAGGAATGAACATTGTTATATGTTGATGGTTCTACTATGAAAGGTTATTCTCATCTTAGAACTTGTGAGCTATATGATGAATGATGGGTTGAATCCCTCATGCACTCTTTATTGAATTTATGTGTAAGCAAAGGCTTAATACTACTTTAATAAGGGAAATTGTGCTTAGCATCGAGTGAACATGAATATGAGATGGAAGCTTTTACATTTAGCAAGTCCGGCTTCCCATATGGGTTCCTTTTACGTTTAGCAAGTCCAGGTTCCCAATATATATATTGTCTCATGAGATGGAAATTTTTTACGTTTAGAAAGTCCGGGTTTCTGGTAGCAATCTGCTTGTTCCATAACTATGTTTGCCCATATAGGTATTAGCTAGTGGATCCACTTATACGCTATTATGTTATTTCTACCTTGGCAATTGGAACACTCTCTTTTCGGTGTGGGAATAGAACATCGGATTCCATGAAGCTCACATGGTCTATGTCGGTTATTGCAAATATCCCTATGCTTTAAGAAGATGATCTAATGTATGAATGTGACTTATGAACTTTAACTAGAACTACTTGAGGGATACTACTTAGTATAGGTAAAGGTATGAGACTTTACCTATGTATTGCACAAGTGGGTTCTTTGAGGAGTTATTATGTGAGTCCTTTATGGATGGCAACTTATGAATGATGGTAAGGTTGGTTTTACCTATTATGATGTTAATTATGTATGTGATTACACTTGTGTCTTCTTGATGGTTTTACTTAGTATATATGGGGGGTGTGGGACTTCATGTGTACATTGCACAAGTAAACTTGAAAGGAGGGTCATGGGTGGTGTCTTATGATAGTATGATATAAATGGAATTCAAATATGTAAGGTATGGGTTATGGATTCTTGTCATGATCATGAATGTATCTTTACGTTATAATGTGGATTGGTTAAGTGTTCCTTGGACATGCATTATGGCTTTTAACTGGAAATAGCATGTTTTCAACTAAAGGTCCCTTTTATGCATGATTTAAATGGTTTTAATTGCATGGCTTCCATACTTAGTACAATTGATTGTGCTAACCCTTATTTTCTTCCTTTTTCTACTAAGTGTAGGTTTCGGGAAGTGATTGTGCTACTAAGAGACTCACGCTTGGACTCAGACTTTCTCCAAGACTTTTTGGTATGTCCTCAAGTTTCGAGGACACACGTTATGACACTTATGTCCCTTATGTTGTAATAGACTATTAGACTCCTTATGTACTTGTCATTTTGAGACAATTCTATTATAAAGGGCTATGGTCCCTATTTGAGATTCTTATGTGTACTTAGATGGTTTCATTGAGATGATGATGTCTAGACATTCTACTATGTATTTTCTAATATGAGACACTTTGACATTGATGTTGAAAAGTTCTAAATTTCCGCATTATTCAATGTCTATATGCAATGACAAATATGCTAAGGGATTGTATAAGACCCCTTTGGGGTCAAGTACACCGTGTTACGCCTAAGGGGTGCTCTCGGGGAGTGACAAACTTGGTATCAGAGCATAAGGTTAATTAGATAATATTAGGGTTGATGTCTCATGAAACCACATGGAGTAGAGTCTTGTCCATATGTGTGAAGCGCGCCACACTTATGAATGAGAGGCTATAAGATGCTTAGGAATTTTCACTTCTTGATTACTCATTGGTCGTGCCTCAAGAATCTTAGTCCCATTAAGTGTTTCCTTCTAATCCTTTTCTTGTGCTTATAGGCTATGAATGCAAGAAGGACTATTACTAGGAGGGCCGGAGAGGAAAATGCTAATGAGGAGGTTCCCCCTCATGTTCCTCAAAATCCTCAATCTCTTATTGATGAAGGGGCTATGTCTAATGTGGAGATAAGGGCGGCTCTTCATACCTTGACTCAACTCATTACAACACAAGCTAACCGGGAAGCTAGACCCTGGGTGGAGACCAATGTGAGTACCATGGCCTCACGATTGAGAGACTTTACTAGGATGAACCCTCCTATCTTCTTGGGTTCTAAGGTGAATGAAGACCCACAAGAGTTCTTGGAGGAGGTTTATAAGATTGTGGAGGCTATGGGAGTTTCTTCTAATGAGAAGGCCGAGTTGGCCAGGTATCAATTGAAAGATGTGGGCCAAGTATGCTACACTCAATGGAGGGACAATAGGCCTCTAAGGGCGGGTCCCATAACTCAGGATGTATTCAAGAAGGCTTTCCTTGATCGGTTCTTCCCCTGAGAGAAAAGAGAGGCCAAAGTTGAGGAATTCACAAATCTTTGCCAAGGAGGTATGAGTGTCCAGGAATACTCTTTGAAATTCACGAAGTTTTCCAAATATGCTCCCTCTTTGGTTTCTAATCCAAGAGCTGAAATGAGTCGCTTTGTCACCAGTGTGTCCGATGCTATTGAAGAAGAGTGCCGAGCGGCAATGCTCCACGACAACATGTATATCTCTAGGTTGATGGTACGTGCTCAACAAGTGGAAGGGTCAAGGCTTAGAAAGAGGAATAAAGAGGTGAAGAGGGCAAGGACCGATGAGGGACATGCATCTAAAGGTAAGCTTGAAGGTCAAGGTGAACCAAAGTTTAAGAAGAGGTTTCCTAACCAAAGTCCTTCCAATGCTCCTAGGTCCAACAAAGGTAGGGTGTCTACCCCTAGACCACAAGGAGGAAGAGGTGGTAGTTCTTATGTTGAGAAAACTAATTGTGAAAAGTGTGGCAAGAAGCACCAAGGCAAGTGCCTAGTTGGCACGGACAGTTGCTTTAGTTGTGGGAAGAGTGGTCATATGAGGAGAGATTGCCCTATGTTGAAGGTTCAAGGGAGGGAGAATAAGCAAGCTCAAGCAAGTGGTTCTAACTCTGATGCTCTTAAGAAGAATCACTTCTATGCTCTCCAATCCCGAGGTGATCAAGAGAGCTCTCCGGATGTTGTTACCGGTATGTTGTAAGTATTTTCAATGAATTTTTATGCATTGTTAGACCCGAGTGACACTTTATCTTTTGTTACTCCTTTAGTGGCTATGAAATTTGATGTGCTCCCCGAAACCTTAAAAGAACCTTTTTCTGTGTCTACCCCAATTGGTGATTTGGTCATAGCAAAAAGAGTGTATAGGGGTTGTCCCATTTCATTGTCCAATAGAGTCACATTGGTTGATTTAGTAGAACTTGATATGTTGGACTTTGATGTCATACTGGGGATGGATTGGCTTCATGCTTGTTTTGCTTCTATAGATTGTAGAACCCGAGTTGTGAAGTTTCAATTCCCTAATGAACCCATTGTAGAATGGAAGGGAGGAAACTTGATCCCTAGAGGTCGAATTATTTCATGTCTAAAAGCTTGTAAAATGATTTCTAAGGAATGTATCTA
>JAJOOR010006949.1:0-26150 GCA_036250505.1 Solanum acaule | reverse complement strand
AGGGCTTCTGACAAAACAAAAATAAAAATCGCTGCATATTTTCTCAAAAAAAAAAACTTTTTTTCTTCAAAATCGCTGCTATAGCAGCGAATTTGGTTAAGAATTTAAAAAAAAAAGTTTTTTTTTTAAATTTAATATTCTTTTATTATTATTTATGATATATAATTCAATTTTCCTCATGCTTCAACAATTTTATTGAGTATACTGTCGTCTTGTTTATCATTTTTATATTATTAATAAGTAATAATAGGCATGAAAATAATAGTACTCGGCATGAAAAACGCTGCCCCTGCAGCGATGTGTAAGGAAAAAAAAAATTCTGACTTAAAATCGCTGCCACAGCAATTTTTTATTTTTTTTTACAGGCAGCGATTTTTAATAATAATAATAAAAACAAAATTTAACAAAATCGCTGCTGTGGCAGCGATTTTTAATTAAAAAAAAAATTTAGACGAAATTGCTGCTATTTAGTCATTTTGTCAGAGGAAAATCGCTGCGTCAGCAGCGATTTTGCCCTTTTGGCTAGAATAAAAAGTGATGTGCCCTTTTGGAATTTTTGACAGTTTTTTTTGCCCTTTAGGCTCCGGACTCAGTTATTTGCCATTGAAAAATACCCAAAAAATTTTAAGCATAAACAATTAGCTAAAAAATATTCTTTGTTACATTTTTTACTAAACAATTTTCTTAAAGTTTGCTCAAAATATATCATTGTTTTGATTAACGATTAGTATAATTAAAAATAAATCAATAATTGATATTGATTCATTAAGCACAAACATTTTAATTGAACCGTCTGATAATAAGTACTTCTCTGAGAATTTACAAGCTTAAAATTTTGAATTCTCCTCTTCCGTACATGATATATGTTTGTATTTTGTTATAAACACTTCTACCGCTTAACTATAATGATGACACGTTAAATCATTCAACTATAGCAAGTTGAATAAGTTTGGTATGAATACTTTGTGTGGGAATCATTCAACTTTGGCTTCCTAATCTGTGCAAATATCAAATGTACTGTAAAAACATCTTTTGATTTCTAGAGTACGTGTTATATTATAATCTTTAAAATAAGATAATCTAACCACGACATTTGTGAGATTCAACTATTTTGATTGACTCTAAAAATTTCATTTTGTGAGATTCAACTATTTCCATTGACTCTAAAAATTTAAACATAAATGTATGTCCAATTAAACTTATTAAGTCAAATTCTTGATAATGCTCATAAATATTACTCTTTCGGCACTAATTTATTTGATATTGTTTGACTTGGCATGAAGTTTAAGAAATAAATATTTTTGAAATTTATGGTCTAAAATAAGTCATATATGTTTGCTTGACTATAAATTATCTCAGGGGTGTTCGAAATCAAACCGTAACCGATAAGCCAAATGCAAAATTGGATTACTGATATTGGGTTATCAAATAAACGATTGGTGAACAGATTAGAATATGATAATTAACAACTTATTGGTGTGGGTGTTGATTATTCAATTTCCTTATTCGAATAAACCATTAACCCATCAAGAGTTACCATACTTACACTTTCAACTTAGGTATATTAGCATCATTTAATATTTTTCCATAATATATAATTATATATTATTAGTTTTAAGGCAGTAAAGCCAAAAACTTGAAAACCTATTTACTTTTTTGTTATTAACTATTGCATCACTAATTTGATTTTAAAAAACTATTACATTACTATTAATCTATATTTTTGTAATATAGAAGAATTAACTGCATTTAAAATAGGAGAAAAAAGCCATTTTTAAGGTGCGTTCATGAAGAAAAAAAAAAGGTAGAGGTTAGCTGATACACAATTTGATAACCGTTCAATAAGTGCTAATCCGTTATCGAATCAATCGATATCTTACAGATTGATTAGCGGATTAATAAATTTAAATACCGACATCCATTAAGTCAAACCGTTAAGCGAAATTATCCACCCGATCCGTTCAATAAGCAGCCCTACATTAAGGATAAGATGAGCATTTCAAAGTTATATTATTATTAAATGTAAAAATATATCATTATTTTTTAACTGACTAAAGAAGAAATTATATCATATAAATTAGAACGAGTACCTATTAATCATCATCCCTGGTTTGATTTGTAAATTATCTATACAGTAGTTACTCTACCTGTGGAGGTTCCTATCTGAAATACATATATATATATATATATATTGAGTTCATTATTCTATTTTTTCGTCTCCTTATAATGCTACACCAAATTATTTCACATTAGTTTGAAGGTGTCTCATTTTAATAAATCGCAAAAGGGCCAAAAAGATAATTTCAACTCAATAAGCAGCTAAATTTATTAAATTGATGTCACGTGAAATACTGACAAACATAATATTAGAAAAACAATAGTTATATATAGGGAGCTTCTGTATTATTTCCGGTCTACCAAAATTTCATTTATGTTCAAATCCAACCACAAATTTAGTTGGCAAAAGTGTCAAATTTGTGATCAAATTCAATCGCAATTTTCAATTAATGGAAAATGATCAAATTTGTAAATTCTCGAAAATTGAAAAGGTTTGGCAGAACAAGAAGTATAATAGCATATCACTGTTGTGCACAACTATAATTACTAAATATTTAGAAAAAATAATTATTTCCTTATATAGTTAGGATATTAAAAATATTTTAAAATTTTCTTTTCAAAAATTATAAATTTTTAGTTAAATGATGGTAGAACTTTAATTAATATTTTAAAACTTTGAATTAAATTTCCCAAGACTTATTAACTATTAATAAAAAATTTAAGAATAATAACTATAATATTATATTACAACAAATGGCTAATTTAATTAACCTCAAATTATATATAAAATATTAACTTTTTGCATACAAAATTATAAACTATATTTTAAACACACAAGAGTGACTATTAATTGGGGGAAGAGAAATCAAAACAACACTTGTTTGTTTTTCAAACTTTGGGTTAAAAATGTAGTTTCAAAAATCTAACAAAAAATATTCGAAATAGTATTATCAACACAAAAATCAAATTATAGATAAAAGAAAATGTGAAAAATAAAACAAACAGAAGAAAAGAAAATCACTTTTATTCGTAAGATGAAGAAAAAGTGTGCTATGCCTTTATTAATTTTTTTGTTGTTTCTTAAGATTTGACGGAATCTTTTCATTTTTCAATTGTTGAAGATATTGGGAAAGAAAAAAAGAGGGAAGCAGTTGATAGATAAAGAGACCATAATCATATTTACAATGACATTCAGATTTTCTTAATTACCAATGTATTCACTTGAAAGTTGAATGCAAATGTTTATTGTGAACCTCCATTTTTAATTTTGATAATTCAACAATATTATAGTGGTGCTTCAACTTGAATACATTATTTTATTATGAACAATTATTTCTAATTTTGATCTTTTGATAATTCAGCAGTGATGTTATAAATAGTTTTTCATGACTTTACGATCGATGCCATGAATAGTTTGTTATGACTTTACAATTGATCAAAGACGCAAAGTTTGCCATGACTTTACAATTGATCAAAGACGCTAAGTTTGCCACGATTTTACAATTGATCAAAGACGTTTTTATCGATAAGAGAGACAAATTTCTAGAAAAACACCCATTCTTACCATATCATTATATCATTTATAAGATAAAAAAAAATATTTTCATATAATTTTTATAAGATAAAAGAATTAAAAATCCTTACTATATCATTATATCATTTTTTATTACTATATCATTATATCATTTTTTATACTAATAAAGATATACTTTTATTGGTTTTGTGTAGAGAAGAATGTTTTTTCTTTTTTGGGTTAGAGAGAAGAATGTTTTCATTTGTTAGTAAGGTAAACCATAGATTCACGAGTACTTAATGGAACCACTTAGCTGAATTTTTTTAACTTTAAGTCAGATTTTCTTTGTTAAATTATTGATGTAACTAAAATTTATACATATTTAACTAGTATAAAATTTCTTAAATAGCTTTACATGTTGTCAAACTTTCTTGTACGATTATTAACGAGGGTTGTGGCGGAGTGATAAGTACTCCTTCATCCTTAACCAAGAGATCTTAGGTTCGAGCCTCCTTAGGTACGGAGTCGCCTTTGTTAGGGAGCGCTTTACCCCCAATGTGGGACTTTTCGGCGCAAATCCGGATTTAGTCGGGTTCCAATGTGGGTACCGGACACCGGGTGGGAAATCAAAACCTTTCTTGTACGATTAAATTTTGTATAAATTATAGGAACCACATATTATAAGTACTAAATAACATCATATCCCTTCTAGTTTTCTATTTACCAAAAATCCCTTAAAAATGATGTTTGCGGGATACATAGCATTGTGCACGGGATACATTAGGTTTGATACATTCCACTTAGCGGGATACATAGAGTTGTGCACGGGATACATTAGGTTTGATACATTCCACATAGCGGGATACATAGTGTTGTGCACGGGATACATGCGGGATACATAGCATTGTGCACGAGATACATAGCGTTTGATACATTCCACATAGCGAGATACATAGCGTTGTGCACGGGATACATGTGGAATACATAGGTAAATAAGGGATTTTTGAAATAAGTAGGGATAAATGAATATTAAGGTAAGTAAAGGAGTGTAGTTAAGTAATTTGTCCTTAAAAAAAACATTTTTTTTTGTACAAATTCTACTTGCAACTAACATACTTTATACTTTAAACTCTAGTTTGACTATGATTTTGAGAGTAAAATTTTTAAATAAGAAATAAAATATATTTATTGTTCATGAAATTTGATTGATTTAAAAAAAAATTGTTTTTAAAAAAAATTCAATTCCTAAATTTTACTCTTTTTTCCAAGTAAAAACATGTTTAAACTTGGTTTTAATATAAAAAATTATTTACGTTTTAATCGGCTAACATATTCATACCGGAAGAGTGGTCCGATGCTGCCGACTCTATAGCTTATGATTCTAACACTTCGCCGCCGCCGGTTGCGTTTGTCTGCGGTCCCAAAAATAGCGGCAAAACCACTTTCTCTCGCCTCCTTGTCAATGTTCTTCTTCAGAGGTATCTCTTATGCATTTTATCAAACATATGGCAGTCAGTCAACTAGTGAACTTAACATTTTAGCTAACAACCTGATTTTTCTTAAGAGTATGAGAATAGTGTGAAATTATTATATCTGTATGTTTACTGAATTGATGGATTCGTGCTATGTATTGTATCTTGACTTAATGTATCACTGCTTATGTTTTTTGTTTGCAAGTTTGAAATTTGAGAATGAAGTTACCTGTTAGAATTGTTCCTTCTTTTGAGCAACAGTCACAATTTTCTGCTTTCTTGTTTCCTTAGTCTTTTTTAATAAAAAATAAGTATATAAACATTTTGCTTTCTTATTTCATTGTTACCTTAAAATGTTGTTGATGGTTTAAAATGCAAGTTTAGACCAATTTGAAAACGGAAGATAGCTCAAAGAAAAACAAGATTTGAACAATGTCCTTTCCTGTTATTTCCATTTTGGCTCGTTTTCCTTCATAAGGCATTTTCATTGGTACTTATGTTAACCACAATTTTTTTCTTATATTTAGTCATCCAAAATATCTATGAAATATCATTAAAAGCTTCGACTTGTCAATAGCTAATGAAAGAACAAAATTTGGGTATATACTAATACCTATTACTTGTAAAAAGATGTGATCGGAAGAAATTACTCTTGGGTCTAGAATAAAGAAGAGAATTCTTCTGGGCATTAAATTCAAGGATTGCATGTTATGTTCTAGATTAAACATGTCTAATTAGGAATAATCGATAGGCTACTATTAAAAGACTACTAAGGGTTCATTGGAAATTTTAAATCTGATTGGAAGATGCTTATTTCGGATGGGTCACACCAACATGATGAAGCAAATGACGTGGCATCATGAATTTTTTACCGCACATTGATTGTCCTTGAGAGGCTCTGTGTCCTTTTTGTCTGAATTGAATAATGAGCAACAGCCACTCTTCTCTGTATATTGATACCTGTGGATGATCACATTTTTCTGTTATTACTATTGGCTGTTATTGAGAGGCTGTGTACTTTTCGTCTGAATTGGATAAGTATAACCTGATCATAGTAGGTTTTGATAACTTCGATTACAGAAGTACAGGTTCAGATAATTAACTGTCTTTGGCTTTCAGATACAAGAAAGTCGCTTATTTGGATACAGATGTCGGGCAGACAGAGTTTACTCCACCTGGTTTATTATCGATTACCACAATTGACAAAATAACTTCAGGTACACCAATCATTCCTGAACTATTAGATGTTTGTATTTGAGCTTCCCTAGTGCTGCTTTTATTCACTGTCATCTTTTTTTCTTGTCTTTCTGCGTCAGATCTGTCAATTCCATGCCTAAAAACTCCTGAGAGGTATAATTTCTGAGCCCATGTCTTGGAAAAGCAAAGTTTTGGTCATTTATTTACTTCTGTTGTTACTTGTTTAGCTAGCAAAAGGACTCTTTTCAGTTTCAGTTCTTGGAAGAGTTTAGAACCCTTCTTTCCCTTTCCACTCTCACCATCTTTGTCCTTCTACAGGAAAAAATACGAAGAGTGATATGATATTTTTTTTAACCATGTTCAATATGATAGGTAATTGTCTTTCCCTGTAAAGAGGGTAAATTTAAATGGAGAATGGTCGTCTGGACTCCAGTAGCAAACATACTTAGCATTTGAGATTGTGTGCCATAGGTTTAGGGTTATTTAAATAATCTAGTTGTAGATTTCTTGTTTAGCAGAGAACATTGACATTTGAGAAATTAAGAGGTGTCCATCATGCGCATTGGATATTGTCTAGGTCTTGCTTGAAGGGAGATGTTTTATTAGTTTGTTGCATGAAACTGGAAAAGCTACTTCCTTTTTCCTTGGGAAGTTCTGTAAGCTACGTTGTGCATAAACTGTATAGTAGTTAAAATATATGACACTTGAATGAAAGAAATTTCATCCTGTTAGCAAGGCCGAAATTTACTTGATGTTGATTTTGACTCCAACTTTTTCTTTCAGATGCTTCTTTTTTGGTGACATATCCTCTAAAAGGGATCCCAAAACATATTTGGCTTATATTTTTGCCTTGTATGATAACTACCGGAGAACATACCTGTTGAGCAATGGCGGAAGTCCTGGAAATGCTGGGGTGCCCCTTGTCATTAACACAACGGGCTGGGTCAAAGGCAAGCTCCTATATTTATTTACTTGCTTTCGATCTAATTTTGGCTTGTGTGGTACGCTTTTTCATTGATCTGGTCACAGTTTTCATGATCAAGTCTGATTCTGCGTTCCTTGTCTTATAGGTATTGGCTATGACATTCTTGTGGATATTATCAAATACATCTCTCCTACCCATGTTGTTAAGATTTGCATATCGTCTGTGAGCAAGAACCTTCCGGCTGGTGCGTTTTGGTTGGATGATGATAATAGTGATGTTGCAACTGTAGTTGAGGTCAACTCTGCTCGTCGGGACTCTTTTAACAGATCGTATGAGTTTATCTTTTCTTTCGTTTTAGTTTTTTTTATCAGACAATTTAACTTTTCTTTCTTGTAAGTTGAAATAAATTCTCTTGAGAAGATGCTTTTCAATGTATATTAATATCTCTATATCTTATCCCTTAAAATGACAGAGAGAGATAAGTAAGAGGGAGAGAAAAGAAAAACACTTACAGGCTACACACACCACATCTCAGTTCATATTCCTTAAACAAATTTCAGAATTTATTCTTAATTGACGGAGTTTTCTGTGCTCCTTCAACAATTTATATCTCCCTTGTTTCTTAGTCCTCTGATATGTTTTCCCAGGGTTCTTGTACAGAAGGATGCACGTCTTTTGCGTGATCTACGTGTCATGGGCTATTTCAGACAATGCTTTCCAAGTGATATGAAAATCACAACAATCAAGGAACTCTCTCGAGCATTAGCTGCTCACCCTCCATATGAGATTCCTATATCAAGTATCAAAATTAAACACCTTCATTGTGAGGTAGGCTTACCAATGGTGAATAACCTGCTCTAGATGCAATGCTTTGTTACTTTGATGGTGGACAAGGGCATTGCCTTCCATATATGCTGGATCTTCTGGCCTGTGGCATTTTCTATTATTGCTTCCTCCCTTTCTCATATATTCATTATTCATTTAGTTAACTATCGTTCCAGTCTTATTCAAACAAGTACGTCTAGATATTTCTCTCATGTTCTGATTAGTTCTATATCTGTATGCCAGGTTCCTAAGAGTGAGGTTTTGTACAGCTTGAATGCAACTATTGTTGGCTTGGCAGTTGATTCTGAAAATTTTCCTGACTGCATGGGCTTGGGTAAGTTATTGCAACAAGATTCCCACACGTGTGCTGTGATATTGCCAGTTTTGTTGACCTCTCTAAAAGAAACTGTCTGTTTTGCTTCTTTTGAATGGACAATTAGTTGCTTTTTTTGTCTAGGAGGTCTTCAGTATTTCTCGAATGGTCACAGTGTTTATACATGTGGAATTGTAAATGTTTATCTTCAGATAGGGTCATTGAAGAATCATGAGAACGAGAAGCATGAACATGGTGTGGATGTCCTAGTTTTAAAATGAATAGAGTTAGTAAAATGTACTGTGCCCTATTGCATCACTTAACAATGATCTTGCCTGATGGATCGATTTATGCAACATCAAATAGTCACTTGTATGTGATGATGCAGAAGGTTGTGTTATCATTACTGATTGTCCGCATCGAACATTATTCATACTACTAGCTCTGCTGCCTTTATTAGCTAGAGGAATTTTGCAATGCCCACTAAAGACCTAGATCTAGACATGTCTGTTTACTGTGAATGTCAATGCCTTATGTTTCTAATATGCTTAAACTTGATGTTGTTATTGAATGCCAATTTCCTCTCATTGTTTCCTTTCTCTACCTGCTTTAAACTAATCCAGGAATCGTGCGTGCCATTGACACTCTCAAGCATGTACTCTATGTACTTACCCCTGTTCCAAAAAGCAGTCTGCAGAAGGTGAATCTTCTATTGCAGGGCTTTGTCGAAGTTCCAACTTGTTTGTTGCAGGTAATTGTCAATCTATTCCTCCATGTGCCTTGTTTTACTATTTTTCTTTGCTTTGCCTACATTACCTGTTTATTTGTATGACTTATGTTGAGTAAGAAATTAGAAAACAAGAAATACAAGGTATAAAAGACACATTTTAAAACAAAAAGGTCTAAAGGAAATAATAGAAATCATGGAAATGTGACACTGCATGCTGTTTTGTTCTCTGGCATGATTTACTGCAAAATTATGAAGTTTTACATCCTGCATCCTTTCGTCTAGGATATATTATAAGTAGTCCCTGTATTTAGAAGGTTGAAAGATAGCTTGTTTATATACATTGCAGAAAAAACTAGTGTTCTCTTGGTATGATGCTATCCCTATCTTTTTCTCATTAAGAAATGACGATCATGGCCTATTTTTTCCCTCTAAACATTTTATAATAGGGAGAGGGAGAATTCCATCATGGGATTCAGTCTTTATCACAGGTGAAGGATGAAGGGATCGTACCATGTGAGATACCTGAAAATCCCTATGATGGCCTAGCTTGAAACTTTGTTTTCAGGAACTTACCAGAAAACAAAAGAAGAAAAGGAGAAAAGGGAAAAGAACAAAAGAAAGAACTTCATTTTCAGGAAGTACTAGAATGAGTGTATAGTTTGCATGGCAAGTGCATCTGCTGATGAACCTGTAGTACACATACCTGATCCGTTCTTTTCACTTGGGGATAATGATGTCGACGAAAGCATTTAAAATGAAGAGGATAACTTCTGGGGAATTACTGCGAATAACTTCTTTTTCATTTTTACTTCTCAAATTTTGTTGACTTGCTTTTCAATTGTAACTCTTTCAACTTGTGCATGACACTATAGGAAGAATGAGAATTACAATTGTCTGATAGATTTTCTGAATACTTTGTCTAATGCTTAGGTACAAGGCTGCATCTCACCTTACATGTCTGCCGATGTATTGCCTTCAGCTTAGGCAATAACTGGGGCTCGTCTCTCTGGATAACTTCACTCTATCTTGTACAGCTTAATAGAAGTCATTCGAGAAGGTTGGTTATGCTAAGTTATATATACTTCTTGAACAATCGCCTTATTTATGAGGTAGGTTTAAGAAACTTATGAACTATCGGCCTCATAGGTTGCTACTTGGTTTTAAAACTTAATTAAGTTTAGGATTTAGGGTGACAATTGTGTCTTTGTTGGGCAGAAAACTTTCTTCCGTGTATGTACAATTTAATCTGTTGGAGTCATCTTGTGATTTTGGAATTTCTGGTCATCCTAGCATCGGTTGCTCTACCATTTAGGATGGCTTGACGCACAGTCAGTGTACTTGATTTGTATCTTCGTCTGCTGTGGCTTTCTCTGATGAAAGCCTTGAGGATTTGGAGAAGCTTGTCTAAAGTATGATTTTGGTCCAGAAGCCTAAATTGGTACTATAGCCAGCTCTTATCAAGGCGTTAGCATTATGTTTTGACGGAGTATTTCATCCCCTCATATAAAAGAGGAAATGAAAATGGAAAAAAGAAAAGATTCTAGTAAATTGAGGCTTTAGGAACCAAATAAATGTCTCTGAGTGGGAAAGAAAGATAAGTAATGCATGAGAGGATAGGACCATTATATGCTCACTCACACCTTCCACTGTGCTCGTTTAATGAATGACTAAGTTACATTATCTGCTAAACAAGCATGTGTGTACAAGTACAACTGCTGTCAATGAAATTCATGTCGTAGCATCTGATGAAACAACAAGTCTAAAATAGATGGTCAAGGGAGGTGGATATCTTACAAATATATAACCATCTATATGCATTTACATTAGACAAAACTAGTTGTTCGTTTCTCATTTAGAGTCTTCCTGTGAATCCATAATGCCTTTTGCTGGATTATTTCAAAGTTGTCTGGTTCCAAGCCAATTTCACCTGCAAAAAGCAGTATTAATCACTACCTGTAGATCAAGTGTTTGCATATTAAGCCATATACCTTTTCAACAAAAGCTTAGAAGTAGTATACTTTTGGGAGAAAAATACTTTAAAATAGGAGGATCAAATGTAGAACATACAGTTAATTCTTATCAAGAAAGTAGATGTTTAAAGCAATCATTTTCTTTGGATCCTTTACTTGGTCCATTGCAGAATGATATTAACACATCCCAATATGTATTCACTTTCCTTCCAAAATTTGGAAAGAAACTGGCTTATGCCTAGTGGATATACTAGCATGCAATAGAATATTACCTGAAGAACCTCAAGCCTCTAGGTAATGAGAAGTAAAGCTCTGAGGAAATGCCAAAGCTGAAGCCTTCAGGGCTCCTTCTTAGACTGTACGTCCTAAATGTGGAAGAAGAACAGGAGAGAGGAAAAGAAAAAAGAGAACTGCAAAAAACACTTGTTACATTACTGACTCCTGCTGCAATTAGCAGTTAAATTGCAACACTAAGTGGAAATGATGAATGGATACACTTGTGTTCTCAAATTCAATTACCTATGAAATATTCAAGTTGGTTGTAGCAGCATCTTGGTAAACCAGGCGCTTAAGAGCGCGACCACAAAAAATTGTCAACAATGTTCTGCAGACTTCTAGGAGCATTAAGCTTCCAGTGATGAGGGAACTGACAATTGACATGAAACATAAATGCAAAAATTGATTTCTGAAAACACGACTAACAAGTTTATGGTTGGAGTTAAATTTTAGCTAAAGGGAGAATATGGATGATTCTGTAGCTCTTGAACACGTATCTTTGGAAAATTTACACCACACTTAACTACATAACTTTCTAAATCTTATCATTTCGCCGCTTTAAAGAAATTCTAGTACATTCGAGTATCACCTAAGAAGAGAGCTCACTAGGGAAGAATCACCTTTTTGGACAGAAGTCATGCATCTGCAACTTCTGTTGCTGTATTGGTGTATCTAAGTTCCCGCAGATGTTGAGCTATCTCATTCAAGAGTTTGGTTCCTTCTCTGCCCCTCTGTAATGTCATGGTGGCGTGTTTCAAGAAGCCACTTTCTGCTTCAATAGCTCTCAATCTCTCTCTAAGTAGAGAAACTTCTCTTGTAAGTATAACCTTATTGTCATTTCCTAAAAACAAAACTTGACATTTAGTATCTGTAGTCTTTACTTTCACCAAGAATGAAAAGAAAAAGAAGGCTGGTAAATAGGGAAAGCAAAATATGTACCTTTGTCTTGAATAACATTTGATTCTAGCACATGAGATTCAACATCGGGAGGTATTTTGATCTTCTTTTCAAGGTTTGCTAACAAACCCTGTAGATAAGATCTCTCGTTCTCAAAATCAAGGTTTGATTCATCAACATTTTCATCTCTGTATTCCCCAGGATGTTCAATATGGAACTCGTTTACTCCTTTATGATCTACTTTGCGAGGGCTGCTACAGTCGGATCTTTCATCGAAGGATGATGCAGACTGAGACCTCAACTCTTGATAATCATCATCTGCATCAACTTCACAGACCTCACTACCGACTTTCTTGATAACTCCATATCTCTCCCTGTAGGTATCCATTTCAGCCTCCAAGACCTTTATCTCTTCCTCTCTCTTTAAAACCAAGTCTTTCATGACTTGCAAGGCCTCTTGGTCATATTCTGCCTGCTCTTCCATCATTCTCTGATACTGTAAGGCTTCCATTTGTACAGCTGCCTTCTCTGCTTGCAAACGCGTGATCATGGCCATGGCATTGTTTGCTGCCACAGCAGAGGCACTTCTTTCTTCATCCAATTCCATGTATAATTCCATAAGAGACTTTCTGTCCAGACGAACCTGCCTCTTCAAGCTATGCAGGATGTCATCATCTGCTTCATTTACTGCACTCGTGTCATTAGCATCTGAGATGAATTCACTCTTATCACCACCCAATTTTCTGGGCTTATTAGGCCACTTTGGACTAGCTTGAGCGGAGTCTGTCAATGGGATCCCAAAGAACTTGTTTCTTGCAGAAACTGGGGTTTTGCAAGATTCATCATGTATGTCCTCGGGATCTGGTAGCAGCGGGGCAGTAGCAGCTTTAATATCCTCTCTACCTGCTACACATTGGAAATATTAGTTTGACTCTTAACACCTCACACCCCCTATCAGAGAATGAGATTGTTAGTCATCTTGATAATTGTGTGAGATTTAAGTTGTATACACCGCAATTGACAGATGTTAAGCTCTAATTGTAAAAGTTGCTGAGTTAAGATGAAAGAGCTTCCCCCTTTCTTTCTTAGTTCTTTTTTCTTTTCACCTCAACACAGATAATGCAGAAAATTTTAAGCCAAAAGTAGTCAAGACAAATAGATACCTGTATTCTGGTGTCCCTCATCATCTGGCAGAATCGATTCATTATCTGAGGAAAACTTGAGCTTTGTGTACTGGATATGAGGCAATTCCATATTGCCCGATTCCTCATTTTTCCACGTTAACGGAGAACGAGGAGATGAGGCAGGAGCTTGAGAATAATGATTTCCATTTATGGATGAGTTCCTGGCATATTTAGTCCTCAATTTCAGAGGTTCCCCACAACAAGAACAGTTTCGAATGACAACACTTCCAGTTTTGGTAACCTCTTCTTCATTCTTAACTGATTTTATCGACATTCTCTTATCATCATCCACAAAGCAATCAATGTCCTTGTGCAAAATCCCAACTAATGACTTGTACTTATCACAATCTGCTTCTTTCTCTGTTGCAAAAGAGAGAAGACACCCTTCACACATGTTCCTTAAATCCGAAAGCTTCTTGTGGACATGACAATACGCGAGGGAAGAGATGTCCTTCTTGTGACCCTCACAAATGGACTCGTTGTAATAGAAACTAGAGTTCCTCTTTATGAAAATGTGATCTATCCTTGTGCAGAGCAAGCAGGGAACTTTCAATTCAAAAAACTTCGCGAATTCATTGGTGAAAAGTGCAAGAAAACCATCAATGAAAAGAAGAAGGATCATCACCCATTCAAGAACAGCATATACACAGAAAACCCCAACTCTCCCAAGCTTTTGTTCAACCAAACATTTGAAAGATCGCGAAGCCATTTCTTTTTTTACCTTAATTTTTTTTCTTATAAAAATACCCCTAACAAAATTCAAGACAAAGATTGATGATCAAAAGGCAAAGAATGAAATGAGATAGATCATGATCTTGGTGGCTAAAATAAACCCCAGATCATGATCATCCTCTTCTTTCTTTTTTTCCTCTAGTATCTGTGAAGAAGGAAGAAAGAAGTTAGTTTTCCGTAATGCAAAAGTTTCAAAATTTTCTTTCTTGTTTAACTAATTAATAGGAAAGTGCTTGGCGGATGAATTAACTAAATTAACGGTGCTCGCATACACGATAGAGAAAAATTAATATGATTTGATGTAAATAACAACTGTGAATATTTTTATTTTATTTGTACAACTAAATATTGCATTTTACTTTTATTCTATTTTAACAACTAACAAGAACCCATATTTGTAATGTAAAAAATCACCGATAAATTATAGAATTAATAAAGGTGCACGTGAGTTTGCTTCGACATCGTAGTTATAAAAGAGAAAATGTATGGTATAACATGTGGCCAATTAATCCTAAGCTATTTCACGAACGATCCATATAAAAATCATCTCATTAGTTCTTACCTTCCGAAATTGGTCAATCAACACAACCAAATATTATCAAAATACATTTTCGGTTCATATTAAGTGAGTAGTCGATGTCGGTCTAACTTTGAGCCTATGAGTTCATGACTTTGTTTTTCAATAATTCACTCAATAAGGATACTAAATTTGAGATTTTATGCACAAAAAATATTCGGTTAAATAAAGATATTTATGCATTGAATGACGGTTCAAGATTAGCCTCGTGAAAATATATTCCTAGGAGGTTCTATCACGTAGAAAAGGTTCTTTAACGAAACTTTAGTCTAAGCTAGTTGTGATCAAGAAATCACTGATTTCTTTTGATAGATCATGAAAGCCTGACTCACACCCCTTGAAAAATATATCTAATGATGTGAATTATAATTATAAATTTATTTGTTCTATGCTAGCCAATAAGCTGCCACAATCTATTACCATCAACATTCACTTTTACATGTCTATCGTTTTTGCTTGTTGCTTTTAGTATATCAAGAAAGACATATTTTTTTCATCCACCCTCAACATTTATTACCTATTTTTCAAATTATTTTTTAAAATTTAAAAGATTATACATCAATTAATTAATATCAATATTATAATAAAATACTCATACTAATCATCATATTAAAATACTAAAATCATTAACTTCTGGTAATTTTAGAATATTAAATTACTCCAATGGTTAACCGCGTGTGTGTAACGGAGGAGAGGCGATTAGATGATCATTCCTTGGACAGTGTCACTGTCCACCAGCCGCTTCTTCCGCACCCGCTCCGCTATCCTCCGCCGTCAAACCTCACCGTGTTCCCCCACTGCCGCCATGAGCACCGCCGGAGAACAGAACTTCACTTCTGACACTGCCCATTTGGACACAATCTTCAAGCAGAAAAAGGCCCTCCGTTTGGTTGTTAAAAGAGATCTCAAATCCATGGATCCGACCCTTAGATCCGAAGAAGGTACTTCTTTTTAATACACGTAGTAGTTGTAGACATTGATTTATTTTTCCTTTTGAACGTGTAGTGATGCTTTGATTTCTATGCGACTGGTTAGATGAAGCTATACAAATGATTGTAATGGAGGCCCCGTGGTTTAAGGCTTGCAAGGGATTGTGCGCTTACATAAGCTGTAGTGCCTTGCGAGAAGTAGATACAAGCCGAATACTATCTCATATTCTCAGTGGCCATTCAGAGGTGTGTTTTAGAATTGCATTTGAAAATTAGAGGATTTTTGGGGTGTAAAAAGGCAGGAGTATTCTGTTTAAATCTTTTGTTTGTAACAATTCTGAGGCTCATAAGCCATCACTAGGAATTCTATTTAACATCAACTAGTTTGGGATTGAGTCGTGGTTGATTGATTAATCGATATAAGGAGTATGCTATATTGGATATCCGATATGGTTAATGCTTCTCTACTGATATATTCTAAAGTACTTATGAGGAGCTAATTACTTAAATACTAGGCGGTGTTCATACCTGTTAAGATGATTAAAAGACAGTTGTGTTGTTGTAATTCCACCACTATTTGGAAAGGCTATTTTTCTTTATTAAGCACTAGGTGGAAACATTATTACAAGTCTCAATTTTTTTTCTCTTCATTGTTAAGTGTTTAGCTTGTTATAGACCTTAGTTCTTGTTCTCTTTTTACCGTTATTAAATAAGATTAGGATTTGCAGACGCGAAAGAAGCTATTTGTTCCAAGAGTAGAGGATAGGAACAGAAACATGCGAATGCTTAACATTTCAAGCACTGAGGATTTGATTGCAAATTCAATGAACATTCTGGAACCAGCTCCATTAGATGCTGAGGGGAATGAACGTGAGGATGGTACATTTACTTTTCCTTTGTAACAAATAGTACTTTTTCTTCTCACTGCTGTAACTGTTCTGACTGCTGTAATGATAGGTAGATGCACATAATCAACTAGTTCTATTTCAACTTTCAATAAGTTTAAATTGTGGAACAATTTCATTCTGTCTCAAAGTCGTATTTTAATGTGGAAATTTGTGTCATTTCAGAATATGCTCTAATGGTAGTTACTATGTTAGGATAATCCTTGCTTTATGTTTTAAAAACTTCCCTAAAGTGCATAACTTGAATAAATTATCTGGAAAACCTCATGTTAGATGTAGTTGTCTGTTTTTTGTTTAAAATAAATCAATTTTCTTGTTTCTTCTCATTTCTGTTGTTACAATTACATAGTAGTTGCTAGAGGCTCCCTCGGGAAACTATGCCCCTTCCTTTAAATATTAAATGCCAGCCAAACTAGTTAGTTTCTATAGCTAACAGGATATGCTCTGTCAACACAATTTCCACTCTCCAAACTCATGGTTATCTGACAAGCTTTTTGAAGGAAACATATTCAATGTATAGTCTAGATATACACTTTGGGTGTGCCTCAGCACGACTAGAGCAATTGTCTATCACAGGCAACACATGAACAGAATAATAAAGGTGAAAGTATTAAAGAATTTTGGCTGCTTTTATTGAGGGGTTTCAAAGATTATAATATGCCTGATATTAATGGAAAGGGGCATATCAGGTTTTCAAGTTCATTTGTATAAGATGAAAAAGAGCGTAATATATGTTTAGGTTTTAATGTTTACAAGAAGAACTTTTGGCATCTCTGGAACTTATACCTTTTCCTCGTGTGCCCTTGTATTGTACTGTGTTTTTTTTATGACAAGGGAAACCCGCAGCCGCTACCCTTTGGGTGCGCACAGGGTAAAACCCCGCTCCTATGCAATAGTTCGCAAATTGCATAGAAGAGGTAACCCGCACTAGGCAAGCCCGATGCGAGGAGCTCGACCTAGAAGGCAAACCCTTTGCTTTCGCTGGCAAGGGGTTTCAAAGCCCTTGTATTGTACTGTTGTTGTTGAAACTTGAAAGAAATGTCACATTTTACACTTATCCGAACAAGGAGGAGGAAAAAGGAGAAACAAGAGCATCTGCTGTTCTTTGAGTCCTACTTCATTAAAATATTAACCAAGTAATGGATACATTTTCTGGGTTATGTTTGGATTTACAGCTAATATCTTGGACATGTTTGTTGGTACATACATTTATTTTTTTCTCTCAAAGGTGAAAATTGAAGCAGGATTATGGACTTAATGCTAGTAACTGAAAGAGTTTTTGTTGTTGCAGTCTTGTTCGCCAATGAGCCTGTTGATTTGTTAATTTTACCTGGTAAGTACGTTAATGTCCGTCATTAATTTGTGAAACTCTATATGATTCAAAGCTTGAAATAATTTTGTAAATATATTGCTTTTGGAAATTATATATTTACTCTCTCTCCATGAAGGACTTGCATTTGACAAAGCTGGAAGACGGTTGGGCCGCGGTGGAGGGTAGGTTTTATCCCTTTGTCTCTTTATTCTTCTTCTACAAAAGTAACAGATTTGATTCTTTATCAAAAAAAAAAATGTAACGGCTTTGATTTGATTAAGATAAGATAGGGAAGAAGTACAAGAAAGTAAGAGAAGAGTGACCTGCTAATGAAAAAAGGAAAAACAAAATAACAAGAAGAGTAGTTACATGATTTTCCCTGCTGAGTCGTTAATAAAATTTACATTTTTGTCCTCTTGTTGATGATCCTTTGTTTTTTCATGGTTTGACAAAAACAGATACTATGACACCTTTTTATCAAGATATCAAGAGCTTGCCGAGAAGCGAAATTGGAAACAACCTCTCAAAAGTATGTCTCTTTGTCTGCTTCTTTCCAGGATTACATGCAACAAATTTTGCTTTCTATAGTAACTTTTCACTTTGGTCCGCAGTTGCACTTTCTTACTCGGTTCAAATAGTGGATGAGGGTACTATACCACTAACTCCAAATGACGTTCTCGTGGACGCACTTGTATCACCTTCTGGTGTGATACCTATTAGTCCAGCTGCGCTAGAGATTTGCCAGTGAGAAAAATGCTCTTAAATAACTACGCAAGCCGCAGGACCGTTCTCAGCACAGCAGCATCAGAGAGAGATTGGGATGGAATCAGTCCTTAGTGATTTGTGATCTCTAATACTATTGCATCTAGAGTCATGTCATGAGAAAGATAAAAGGCTCGTTCTGTTTTCTTGAGAAATAGCATCTGGTGGAAGAGGTTACTTTGGTGCAAGAATGTCTTGTAAGTTTGGTAGCATGTGTGTCAATTGAGTTGAACCATTCATTTGTGGGCAAATTTGAAATTGAACATATCAGTTTCTTTCTAGAATCTTTGAAATACATGTCGTATTATTAATATTCTTACTCAGATCATATAGTTCATACTATGCAATACCAAGGAAAATATGCTATTGTTAATATCGTTATCGTTAACACAACGTAAAAAATCCTCAATTGACTTGAATGCCATATAACACTGGAGTTGAAAAAAGTAAGTTTATCTAGTTCCAAAACAGTACTGTATTTTTAGTATCTTTACATCTTTTATCTGAATATTACCAACCAAACGCTTGACTAAATTCATGTATCGTTTCGTAAATTCAACAGATTTTCCAAGGTACTATTGACGGTAACTTATATGCAGCATGAAGTATTCTAATTACGTTATGAAAAAGTAATATCCAACGAACATGGACGTATCATAACAATAAAAATTGTCAAGCTAATAAACGACTTTTTCCAGATTGAGAATTTTAGTTGACCATGTCAAGCCAGCCTATTTAACAAGAATATCGCCCACCGGTAGGTTTAACTACTCCAGTTTCCTCCAATTTGATATTTTTTTTTCTTTGTTCTACTAATAGTCAAGCTAAAAGAATAGGCCAAAGAGGTTAGTTTAGCTGAGGTGATCTTTTCTTAATTTGATCTTGAGTATTTACATGTGTTTCTCTGTACATTATGGAACAAGTCCTTGTATGATAAAACTTTATTTACATGTATGTATAACTAAAATGACCTAATCAATGATGTTCATTTTGAGCATGAAGGTGTGTTGTTGCAGATCCAAGAAGTCAACTTTTCTATCTATTTCAGCAGTCAGATGGTCAAAACCTGCTGATAAAGTATTCAAGTAATGACATAATTATATCTGGAAACTAAATTAACAAGGCTAGCTCAATTGAAAAAATAAACTTTTGACAATTCACATATGAAGAAAGTGACTGATGGCATGACAAGAAGGACTTGTAAGCTCAGTGCAGAAAATGTGGTTGTGTTTCCAATAGGACTTGGACATTTGAGATGGAAGGTAATTGATGGAGTACTCTTCGATATTTTCCCTTTTTTCTTCATGACCTATCACAACTCAAGCACATTACACGTATTGTCCGCTTTGGCCCAACAGACTATACAGATTTGTCTTTTGGGATATGCCCTTGTAAAACCCTTCACTTTTCTCTCACATTTGGATGCGGTATTCGCCTAAGGTGTTATGTGTACGGTGTACTCCATATTCAGAAGCATGTCAGCCTAGAAGTCTGGTAGTCCTTCTCTTGACCTGTAGGTGTCACTTGGCCCTCTTTCGATACGAGGCCCACTGACCATAACAGAGTCTTGACAGAAGTCTCTATTGACTTGTTGTACCATAGGAAGGGCTAGGATGAAGAACTACCCGATTAGAAATGAGTTGAACGGTTCGTAGCTTTGACAAATGGTAAAATAATTCATAGAGGTCGTAATCCCCGAGTTAAATTTACTAACAAGTTGATTGACTATTTCCTGATGAAGTTGAGACATTGCATTTTTCTATTGTCAAAAAGGCAAACTAACCTCAACTAAATTTTCTTTCTTTATGATTTGATTTTAGCATGTTGCTTTCTTGAAGATGAAATGTCACCAAGGCTAGCTTGACAAATAAATAGCCCTTGAACTACTATGTCATTAGTACATTGTCACACACCATTCTTTAAATTTCTAGTTTGATCATTCAATGGCTATTCGTGTGACGCTCTTGTTGGTTATTCTGGTAGTCTTACCTTTTCCTTCTCATTGTGCTGATCCTGATCCCCTGCAAGATTTCTGCGTTGGAATTCTGAACAATACATCAACATCTATTAACGGTTTTCCTTGCAAGCCTGCTTCCCAAGTTACTTCAGATGACTTCTTCTTTGATGGCCTAACGAAAGAGGGAAACACTGACAATGTATTTGGATTCACTGCAACTGTGGGAAACGTTCTTGCTTTCCCAGGGTTGAACACGCTAGGTCTCTCAATGAATAGAGTTGATTTCGCCCCAGGAGGGCTAAATCCACCACATTCACATCCTCGTGCAACTGAGACCGGGGTAGTCATTAAAGGGAAACTCTACGTTGGATTCCTGACAACAAACAACGTGTTACATTCGAAAGTATTGACTGCAGGGGAGATGTTCGTGGTGCCACGAGGACTCGTGCATTTCCAAATGAATGTTGGGAAGGAGAAGGCAATGACAATCACAGCTTTTAACAGTCATTTGCCAGGGGCAGTGGTTCTACCAACTACACTATTTGCTTCTATGCCACCAATTCCTAATGATGTGTTGACTAAGGCCTTTCAAGTTGAAGCAAGTGTTATTGATGACATCAAAGCCAAATTTGGTTCTTAAAACTATAACAGCTGAATAAAACAGAATGGAAAATAAAAGCCTAAAACATAAATTTGTGTAGTCAGGTTTATTTGTGTATTTGTCCAAATTTTCATCTGGTACATAGATATCCAGGTATGTATTGTGTAATAATCAATAATGCAGAAGGGCAACAAGAATTCTTAATTTTATTCATTCGTAAGTGTCGATTTGGGTACTCAGATCATTCTCTTTGTTTACAGTTACTCATATCAGAAACTCATGATTCATGTATACACCGGGTGTGAGTGATGTTTCTACATCCTGGATTAGAGTTCTTGAATTTATTGTATTCTACTCACTCATTAGTGGATAAAGTTGCAAGTACACATATCAGTTTCTTCATAAACTTTTGAAATACATGACATACTAGATACAATTGATAGTTGGATGTGGTTAACATTTTTGAACAAGAGTGAATCTTTTCGAATCGAATAAGGTTAAGCGCATTAATGGGATCCAACGTAATCATCCCAATAAAATTGATTAAGATCATAATCAATGTCAAGCTAATAAACGACTTTTTCCAGTCTTTGGATTTTAGATGATAATGTCGTGACTATTTAACAAAAATATCCCGCAGAGAAAAGAAAAGGGGTTAGTTTAGTTGAAATGATCTATTCTTCATTTAATCTTTGAGTATTTACATGTGTTTCTCTGTACATTATGGAACAAGTCCTTGTATAATAAAACTTTATTTAGATGTATAATTAAAATGACCTAATCAATCATCAATGATGTTCATTTGGGCATGAATTTGTTGTTACAGATCCAGGAAGTCAGCTTTCCTATCTATTTCAGCAATTACAAGGTCAAAAGTTGCTGATAAAGTGTTCAAGTGAACAAGAAATGACATAATTATTAGTATATCTGGAAATTAACATCACTATTAGGTATCTCAACTGAAAGAATAAACTTCTAACAACTCCACATATGAAGATAGTGACTGATGGCTCAGTGCAGAAAATTGTGGTTGTGTTTCCATGTTTGAGATGGAAGGTAATTGATGGAGTATTCTTCAATATTTTCCCTTTTTTTTTCATGACCTATTACAACCAAACACATGACACATATTGTCAGCTTTGGCCTAACAAACTTAACGGATTTGTCTTTTGGGATATGCCTTGTAAAACTCTTCATCATTCTCTCACAGTTCGATGTGGTATTCACTTAAGGTGTTATATGTGCGGTGTACTCCATATTCAGAAGCATGTCAGCCTAGAAGTCTGTCAGTCCTTCTCTTGACCTGTAGGTGTCACTTGACCCTCTTACGATACGAGGCCCCCTGACCATAACAGAGTCTTGACTGAAGTCATTATGGGCTTGTTGTACCATAGGAAGGGCTAGGATGAATAACTACCTGATTAGAATGAGTTGAACGAATCATAGCTTTGACAAATGGTAGTACAATAATTCACAGACGTCGTAATCTCCAAGTTAAATTTACTAACAAGTTGATTGACTATTTCCTGAAGTTGAGACATTGCACTTTTCTATTGTCAAAAGGCCATCTAAATTTCTTTTCTTTATGTATATATGACATGATTTTAGCATGTTGCTTTCTTGCTGATGAAATGTCACCAAGGCTGGCTGGAGTAATAAATAGCCCTTTAACTACTGTGCCATTAGTACATTGTCACACACTATTCTTTAAATATCAAGTTTGATCATTCCATGGCTATTCGCGTGACGTTCTTGTTGGTTATTCTGACAGTCTTACCATTTCCTTCTCATTGTGCTGATCCTGATCCCCTGCAGGATTTCTGCGTTGGAATTCTGAACGATACATTAACATCTCTTAACGGCTTTCCTTGTAAGCCTGCTTCCCAAGTTACTTCAGATGACTTCTTCTTTGATGGCCTAACCATAGAGGGAAACACTGACAATGTATTTGGATTCAGTGCAACCGTGGGAAACGTTCTTGCTTTCCCAGGGTTAAACACGCTAGGTCTCTCGATGAATCGAGTTGACTTTGCCCCAGGAGGGCTAAATCCACCTCATTCACACCCTCGTGCAACTGAGTCCGGAGTAGTCATTAAAGGGAAACTCTACGTTGGATTCCTAACAACAAAGAACGTGTTATATTCCAAAGTATTGACTGCAGGGGAAATGTTCGTGATACCCCGAGGACTAGTGCATTTCCAAATGAATGTTGGAAAGGAGAAGGCAATGACAATCACAGCTTTTAATAGTCATTTGCCAGGAGCAGTGGTTCTACCAACTACACTATTTACTTCAAAGCCACCAATTCCTGATGAGGTGTTGACTAAGGCCTTCAAAATTGATGCAAGTGTTATTGATGGTATCAAAGCAAAACTTGGTGCGATAAACTATTAACAATTGAATAAAACAGAATGGAAAAATAAAAGCCTAAAACATAAATTTGTGTTCTCAGGTTTAGTTGTGTATTTGTCTAAATTTTCATCTGGTACATAGATTATCCAGGTGTGTATTGTGTAATAATAATCAATAATACAGGAGAAGCAACAACAATTCTTGATTTTTCGTATGGACGTGTTGATTTGGCTACTCACATCATTCTGTTCTTTGCAGTTGCTCATCAGATAAGAGTCAGTCATGTTGTTTTTCACCAATATTTTTGATATATACTATCTTGTTTTAATTGTTTAATTATATTTAGTAGAGAAAATTTGAACATGTGACAGTTTGGCCGAGTGGTCTAAGGCGCCAGATTTAGGCTCTGGTCCGAAAGGGCGTGGGTTCAAATCCCACAGCTGTCATTTTGTCCAATTTTTATTTTATTTTATTTTTAATCTTACAAACATAAATAATTCTTAAAAAACAACTTTTATTACTCCATAACAACACTTATTTCCTCCAAAAAGTTTGACCAAACACCTTCTTTTTTAAAAAAATAAATAGAAGTACTTTTTGGAAAAACTAATCAGTCTTAATCTCCCAAAACTCAAAAGTTTGACCAAACAGGACATAAGTCTCTCTCCTTTAGCAATAATCTTTGGCAAAAATCCCAGATCGGTTTTAGTCTCTCTCTCATAGCAATCATCTTTGGCATAGGTGAGAAGAATTCATTATTTTACATCCTGCATCAGGTTCCACAACTAATTTCTCTGTGTTTTATAAATTAGAAGATCAGTGCATTTAAGCTAAGGGTGATTAAGATTTAAGAAAGTAAAAGAAAAATCATCTCTTCTTGAAGTTTCATGTGTTGATTAAGATTTAGAAATCAAAACAATAGTTATAGTGCTACTTAACACGCAATTGAGTCTTTATGCTGCAAGGATTAGTGCAGTCTTTTTGTATTTCCAATTTCAGGTAGAAAAAGTATGTTTGTATAATTGTGTTCCATAAAGTTTGATCAACTTTCAGAGTTCTCCATAATCCAATTGTAACAAAGCAACAACAACTACCAAACAAGTTGGAGACGACTATATGAATCCTCATTGATCATGTTTCTCCATTTAAACTCATCTCGGAGACAATGCAATTATGCAAATGCTTAAACACTTGAACATTACATAGAGCCTAGAGCCAAGATTGAATTTTTTTTTTGCATAAAAAGGACAAAAGAAAATCAGAATAGACTTATACCTGAATCCCATTATTAATTGCTAAACTGACTGAAACATTTCCTAGTGAAGCTAAAAGTGTTGTAGACCCATTGAGTTTTAGATCTCTCTAACTGGGTAGTAGTTTGGCTACTCCAGGCCCACTGCTATAAAGTAGAAGAATCGTGTTCTGCTGCCTGCCAAACCTCTGCTTTTCTTTCTCTAATTTATCGCGCAATCTTGACAAATACAACCACTTACTGGCTTCAAGACTAATATGGAAATTAGAAATTTCTCTTCTTTGAGCAAGATTATATTCTAAGGAAGTTTGCTTAGTCTATTTCTTATATCAATACAACATAGTACAAGTACACTTGAGTTAGACGACTTTGATCATACAACGATAATACAGACAATTCTACTGGAAATGATTATGATTACACATTTAAGAATGTTTCTTCTATGGTGGAACACAGCTGCTGGACAGTTGCAGGATCCAATACCAAGGTTCTCTAAAAGACATTATGATGAATTGTGGGAGGCTAATGTTCCTGAATAATCTATGTTCCAATTCATTAGGGTATCTGTCATGTTGCTCTGTCAAAGCTGTTGCCAACCTGCATATGGAGCCACTCGGATTGTGCCCCTTGAGCATATTCTCTCGGTGCTTGAGTGCCGAAAATCATTCCAGTGGTATCAAAAGCTGATGATGCTAGCTGAAAGAGAAGTAGAGGACCCCACGAAATCAATAAAGTGGTGAGAAGCTTTCCACCCAAATTATACTTACCAAAACATGAAAAGAATCAAGTACTAGATTTGCGTTGCAAGGAATATGAGTATTTTAGAGATTTACTTGATAATGAAAATACAGTCGAGATAAATAGAGTCTAGTGTTGATGCATGAATGAAAACATTAAATACAAGTTCAGTTGGTCATAGAGAACTTGGTTTTGTTATGTAGTTCAAGATGGTGCGCATAAGGTCACACAAGTACCGCAGATCGTGGTTGAGGAGTAAATCATGTAGTCAAATTCTAAATAATCAACTAGGTAAAATCATACATAACAAAACAAAAGACTGAGAGGAATAGAGTACTTGGGAAAGTGAAAGTTGGAAAGTGGGGCAAAAGAAGTAGAGTAGTAAGTACGTCATAGACTTTATTGTGGAGCCAGATGGCATGGAAGCCTATTGGAAAATGTCTGCATCTGTCCTAAATATTACATCATTTAATTTCACATGGTAAAGTGCAGATCTAGCAATGCTGCAAAAAGCTAATACTTCACTTTCAATACTTATCCGTAAACATCATCACTGTGAATACAGCATTGGGTAATAAAAGAATTGTAAATGGTGATGAACTTCAAGACCCCTCCCCCCCCGCCCCCCAAAAGATAAGGTAAAAAAAAAAAAAAAAAAAACACATGGAAAAAA
>JAJOOR010006946.1:0-15902 GCA_036250505.1 Solanum acaule | reverse complement strand
ATCATTAGAGTATATCTGGTTACACCAAAAACATAAAGTCAAAATACAATTCATTTTGACTTGTTCTATAGTATTCTCCATATTCTCAAAGACTCTAAGGTTCCTCTCCTTCCATATTGTCCACCATATAGCTGCAGGTACAATTCTCCAGTTTCTGTTTTTAGCGTGAACTCCTGCTTCTTCCCAACTGTGTAATGCTTCTGTGATTTTCCCTGGCATGGACCAAGATATGTTTTTGAGACATAGGAATAATCTCCATAGTTGACTTGTGACCTTGCAATGTATAAATAAATGAACCACTGTATTTGCAGTTTCCACACAGAAAAAACATCTTGAACATAAAGGGATCCCCTTTTTCATCAAGTTATCTTGTGTCAGCACTACTTAGCCAATAACAAGACAAATCAAGCTACTTTGTGTGGGATTTTGGCTTTCCAAATGTGTTTCCAAGGCCATCGAAGTATCTGCTGGTTTGGTTGGTTCATCTTCCTGTAGGCTGCATTTACTTTAAAAGTCCCGTTACTATTTCCCTGTAGGATGTCTTGTCCAGCTTTCAAACCACTGAATTGGTCGATGGTGCTGAAGAATTTTGTTACTCTTGGTATTTCCCAATCATTGAGGTGTCTCCTGAACACAAAATTCCACCCTTGAGTTGTCCATAATTCTGCTATTGTACTCTGTTGATGTAAAACTAAGTTATAAATATCTAGGAATAATATCTCCATGTTGCCTGCTTCATGCCAATCATCCTTCCAGAAGACAGTTTTAACTCCATCTGCCACTTTGACTATGGTATTAACTTTGAAGTCATTCCACAAAATTCTGATAGATTTCCATAAGCTAACACCATAAGGAGTAGTGACCTCCTTTGTCATCCAATTATCGTTTTCCTCATATTTAGCTTTAATGACTCTAACCATAGACTTTGATTATCATTTGAATATTTCCATAGCCATCTCATTCTTAAAGCTTTACTCTGATTCTTCAGATTTTTGATCCCCAATCCCCCAAATCTTTTCTCATTGATCACTGCCTTTCATTTGACTAGGTGGTAACCCTTCCTGTCTTTGTTCCCTTGCCATAGAAATTTCCTCCTGATGCTATCCAACCTATTGATGATTCCTGGTGGGATAGGAAACAATGACATCATATATGTTGGAAGTGCATCAAGCATAGAGTTTATCAAGGTCAATCTTCCACCCATGGAGAGATATTGGGACTTCCACCTTGCTAACTTCTTCTCACATTTCTCAATCACCCCATTCCAGATTTCCATAGACATAGACTTGGCCCCCAAAGGCAATCCAAGGTAGATAGTTGGTAGAGCACCCACTTCACACCCTAGGATTGTCTTTAAGATTTCCATGTTTGGCACTTCATTAACCGGGTATAAGAAGCTTTTCCTCCCGTTAACATGTAAACCTGACATTCCTTCAAATATTACCAAGATCCGTCTCAGTATTTTGTGACTCTGAGGAGAAATCTAAAGGGCTGGGAGTTGGAAGAATTTATGGCCCTCATGGCCTCCATCCAGACCAGCTCAGTCCAAGCCAAAGCAGGGGTAGACTCACTTGGGGAAGTAAGAAGGATGGCTCCTATTCAGTCAAAGAAGGCTACTTACATCTAAGTTCAAGAAAGACACTTATTGATCTGTGGCCCTGGAAACTTATCTGGAGAACTAAGATGCCTCCAAAAGTCATATGTTTCAGCTGGGTTAGTCTTAATGGTTCTTGCTTGACACAGGATAATCTTATGAGGAGGAAGTTTCGTTTTGCCAACAGATGCTACATGTGCTCATGCAACCCAAAATCTATCAATCACCTGTTTCTTCATTGCACTGTTGCCACAGACCTTTGGAACATGTTTTGTTCTCTCTTTGGTCTGACTTGGGCCATGCCAGGCTCTTTGAGAGAGGATTTTGTGTGTTGGAGTTCCTGGGAAGTTGGGAAAAAGATCTGGTCTTTGGTTCCTGCTTATTTTTTGTGGTGCTTATGGATAGAGAGGAACAAAAGATGTTTTGATGGCATCCCAACTCCCATTTCCTCTCTTAAGGCTAGTTGTTTGATTAGTCTTTTTAGTTGGGTAAACCACTCCTCTGTAATTACTGTTAAATCTTTCCTAGAATTTATTAGCTCCATAGATGTATGTTGATAGTTGTGATAGCTTTTTTGTCTTCCTGGAAGATGATAATCTCTTGGTAATGCTCACATCTTCTTGATGCTTTTTGCTAATGATGTCCTTATTTCATAAAAAAAATTCAAAAGAATATAAGGGCAACTAAGCAAGTAGAGAATTTATTACCTCCTATGCAATGCTAAACACCTTTCAAGATGATTTGAACTAAATCTTATGAAAGAAACTAAACCAGAAAAAATGGGTAAAATTGATCAATGACATTCACCAGCAAGGAAAACAAGTTATTTTAGAACCTAGATTCGACCATCCTTCAGATTAATCCAGTATATTAACTAATCCGCACTAATTAATCATAGGTCAATGACATTAGCTTTGGGAATCGTTTATCTAATTGTGTTTCCCAGCAGCTACCTTTTTAAAAAAAATATTAATGTTTCCCAACAAACTACTAGATTCTTGACCACCCACTAATTGTTTCCCATTTTTTTTTGAGAAGGTAACATTACATTCATTGAACCAATACATGGGTTGCACTGAAAACCATACTTACAGCTTGTCAAAAAGTAAGTAAACTGAATCTGAATCCTAACAGGAACCTAGGATATCTATAATGGATTCAATGTCCTCTAAATACATCTGTTTGCACCAAAAAGCAAAAAGTCTGACACAATTTAGTTTGATCTTTTGAAGATCACAACTCTTGCTCTCAAAACATCTAGCATTTCTTTCTTTCCAAACAGTCCACCAAATACAGGCTGCGACAATCCTCTATCTATCTCTATCGCAGCTCCCACCCCTACATATTTCCAAATTGTTTCCCAACATATTGCAAGCCTAACTTAGTTGATTTTCCCAAATCTAACCAAGAAGCATTAAGTATGTTCCAATTTAGGCTACAAGTATGAAAAAATTATCTCTAACCTCAATCCATGGACCTGAGTTAATTGATCCGTCAATTAACATAGAATCTTCTTCTATGCTGCTTGGACTCTCCAAAAATGTTGTTGCACCCCTGTCAGATCCTCCAAAAAATGCACTAATTTTGGAGGATCCGACACATACCCGTTGGTATTTTTGATGAGTCTGAGCAACATAGATCTTGTTAATTAACATATAACTTCCTTCCCAAGTTTCATCAAGGCTAATAGGGGATATCGCCCTTTGAAAAGCAATAAAACACGAGATTAATCAAACATACAAAGATCCATTATATAAACAATAAGAATTCTTCAATACAAAAGCAACAAGAGATAATCAAAACCCTAGCTAAGTATCTTTACTAGCACTATTCACAATATGAAATTAAACTAATTACACCACTGATATTCATTACAAAACAAGGAATTGAATATTAAAGTAAGAAAAGAAATTCTCAATCAAAGTGCTCTAATATTCAATTTTCAAGGTGTTTGACTGTTGATTCCTTGCTCCCAAAGCTTGAAAATAGCCACAAGTAGCCATTTTTGTGGGAATTAAATGGTGCATGCCTAGGAGCACAGTTGATTTTCTCCATTCATGGCACAAACAGGATATGCATAAAGCATTGGGTTACATCTGGAAGTCTATCCCAGCAGTAGTTTGATGGGTCGTATGGAGAGAAAGAAATGCTAGAGTTTTTTATTATATCATAAAGGACAATGTAGTTAGAACCTGTTTGGATGCGCTTACGACTTTTGGCTTTTAAGCCATAAGTTCAGAATCGTAACTTATGACTTATTTTTGTCTTAAAAACAAGTTCTTAATAGCACTTCTATTTTATTTTGTTTTTATAACTGAATAGCACTTCTATTTTATTTTATCCAAACACTACAAAAGTGCTTAAAAACTATTTTGTCTTAAAAACACTTAAAATAAGCCAATCCAAACAGGCTCTTAATCTAATGCACAAATGTTTATTTTTGTGTAGTTTTTGGTCCAACATAACCTCAATAAATGTATTAGGGCCGGAGGTGTTGGCTGACTTTCATAGCTCTTTACACTCACTGTTAAGTTTATCTTTTGGATGTACTTCTGTCCAGCTTTCTCTAAAAGTGCCCCCCCCCCCCCCTTTACATCAATATTATTCTTTCAGTTACCTATAAATATTTCTTTTTAAAAAGGCAAAAATTTGATAATTCTGTCCAAAGGTTGCTTATATACATCCGGAATTTTCCAAGTGGAAATTCCAAAATAGCATCCACATCTGCCCAGGTCAGTGGCGAATCCAGAGTATAGTTTATGGGTTCACGGAACCAGTAGCTTTTGCGCAGACCCTATATTTTACTAGAGACCCATAAAATATCTACAAATATGTGATTGTGAACCCATTTATTACTGTATATTAACTTGTAATCGCTGTAGCAATCCATAAATTTTAAATCTTGTATTCGCTGGGCCCTAGGTCATGGTTTTCTGTGATCGCTGAATGATGCATCGCTACCAGAGAGAGTAATGATTTTAACATATCTGGGAGCTCTGTGATGCATCATTATTGTGGCAGGGGCTTTGCGGTTGCAAATCTTTACCTTTCCCTTCTTTGGTAACACGTGCTTCAATCACGATAATTTTCCTACTGCACATATTTTCTTTTATCCTCTTCATTGTGGCTCACTTTTTGGCTAGTTTGCTTCCATAACCTCTCTTCAACACGTAAAGCATGTAAAATGCAATAAAGCCACCGTTAAAACACTATTTTTATCAGCGCACATAACAAAATTCTAGGTAAAATGGTATAGATAAGTTGGTAAAATATCAATTTATCAACTGCTCTCATAAGAAAATAATATTTAGTTTGGCACCCAAGGGTGTAGCCCTTGAATACCTAGCTGTCAATGAAGCTGGTGAAACCTTGGAGAGACCTGTGTTCAAATTCCAACAGAAACAAAACATGTTAGGTGATTTCTTCTCATTTTCCTAGGCCTTTGCAGGTAGAGTTACTTGGTGGAATAGTCGAGGCATGCACAAGCTTGCCCAGACATCGCCGTTATTTAACCACCAGTATTTAAAAAAAAAATAGCATTCAGTTTTCTAGTGAGGGTAGGACAATTTGTAAGTAATAGGTTCGCACTCTAGAGTTTGGATAGGTTTAACGCCAATTGCTCATTTGGAATTCTGCTGTGTAGTGAGGATTTCATTGTAACTAACTCTCGAGGGCATCTATATTAAGAAGTCAAAACCACCATCTATATTTTTTTGGTTGGCTCCCGAGTCTTAACTTTTACTATGTAATGGAGCTAGCTTATCTACTTTTGTACTCTTTGCATCTTCTTGATGCTGGTAATGAAACAACTTACTTCATAAAAAAAAAGGTACACATCTGAAAGTTACTACTCTTTTGCTTGAAAAGATCCTGAAGAGCTTCTAAGTTGTGAGCTATTTTGGCACTGCATGAGATTTGTGACAAATACCAAATAATGAATATATCCTACTTCTGCAGGAGTTGATAAGATTTGCAATGGTGCATGAAGGAACTAAACAATTGAGCATTGTAGACTCTGTCATAGTTAATGCAATCTCTCCTGTGTCAGATGTATCCCAAGATTTGGATATAATAGATCGAGAGAGTATATCGTTATTATTTTTGGAGGTGAGAGCCCCCCTCTAAATGTTTCAGTTCTACATTATTTTCTTTTCTTATTCTTCATTTTGGCTGTGGAAGGAAAAATGAGGAGGGGAATTCTCTTATTTAAGTGAAAAATTGCTCAATATTTTTGTGGCTTCATCTGTTTGCTGATGCTGCTGGTCAACTGGGTCCATCAATAATTAATGGAATGGAAATCTGAAAGAAATCACTGAGTGTGACATACTCATGAATCAAGTATCTATTTCATAAGAATTTAACTAGTGAACATGTAGGGACAACTAACAATGGTTTGGAAGTGAGCTAAACACTGCTGTGCACATTGTTAACTTGATCCAACAGTTCAAATCTATCAACATGTTATCAAATCTTCCCAACTAGCCGAGGTAGAAGAGGATTGTGTCACGAATAACTAAGCCCTGATCGTACTAAAGTGAAAGAGAACTTTGAAACTGAGTGATTTTAAAAAGATACACTATGTATACATGATAAGTTGATTTTTCCCCAGACCTGCGCATAGCGGGAGCTTAGTGCACCATCTGCCCTGTTTGTATGTATAATGATTTTCTACTTCAGATCTCATCTGAAAGTACAAAATGTATGTGGGATGGTCTCAGTTCAACAGTGAGTTTATTTCAATTGTTATGCAACAACTAACGTTTCTAGAAAACCACTTCCACCTTTAACCAGCCAAAAGTGTGAATACCACCTCCCTACAGGAATAACATTTTTTAATCAAGAACTCAGTTTACTTGAAACTTCTGATTCAGTTTGCTAGGAGATATGCCTTACCAAATCTGCGCCATACTAAAAGCGAAACGTTTACTTATTTTCTTCTTTACCTCATGGTCTTGTACCTACTGAATCTGGCCCTAAGTTTCTATAAAGTGAAGTGTCCTTTTTTATTATATTTACCAAGTTTTACTATTTTGTGTTTTGGATGTGCAAAATCCACTTTCACCTGTCCCTGATAATCATCATTTATGGTTACAACAGTTAGTTGATCTTTGTGGTTCTATCTCTGAGATAAGAAAGGCATGGAGTCGTCACATCAAATTGTTTCCTCAGTTCATAAGAACCAATACCTCATCTAAACACATAGGAACTGAGAAGAGTTCACTGAACAACTTTACCGAGCAAAGGAGAAACATTTCTTATGTCTTAGTTAATCAGCCATCAAAAAGAACAAGCTCTGGCCATACGATCCAGCTGTCCGATGGAGAGCAGGTGCATTTACTGACGCTTAAAGATGGGAAGCAACCAGATCAGCTTTCTGCAGACCGGTCTTTAGCTGTGGTCAATGACAAAGATGTGACTGGTCAACAAGAACAGCTATCTGCTGAAATGGAAGATTTATCCAGTGGAAATGGCTCTGGGAAAAATGAGTTGTCTTTTGACCCTGTGGTTCAATCAAAGGATGATTCATTGACGCCAATGGAATTAAGTCATGGTCCATCACAGCAGAGGAGAGAAAATTTGCCTGGACCAATGGACTTCTCTTATGATTCCATACCCCAACCTGGAGAAGATGTATCCAAATCTCCTGGGCCTGTTCTGGACTTAAAAGAACCATCGAGGCCCCTCTCTGTTTTAGAAGCCTCACAAGCAGAAATTATTAATCGAGATCAGGATGTTGAACTTAAACAGCCACTGATGCTGGTTTCTTTGGAGAATCTTTCCTTGGTTTCTGGGGAAAGGGAGTCCCAGGACTTCGTCGCCATGCATTCTGATGATCTTGAAAGTGGTGAAGAAATTCCCTCATCAAGCACGGGCAGACCACAAGATCCTGTAAATGATGGAAATGGACCGGTTGGTTGTTCATCTCCATCAACATGTCTGTTTTCCGAATCAGCACAAACACATCCAGGTCCTGTTACTGCTGAAAGTTCACAGCTAAATGATACAGTCGCAGTTCCTGAGAGTGGTAATTCAAAGGTGCCCAATCAACCTGCAGGATATGATCAGCAACAGCAGCCACAACGAGCTGCTTCACAAGAACCATGCCTGCGTGATTCTCAGGGTGATTCAGAGATCCAACAGGTCCTAGATAAAGCTACTGTGCAGTGCCAAACAGGTACTTCTCAGGGGAATATCCCGAGTAACCAATGCTGGACATTGAATAATATGCCACAGCAGATCTCCATGTCTGGAAACCATCCCCTGGTGTCTTCCTCACCTGTTTCTTATTCTCAACCAAGTACAGCTCTACATTCTGTGCACGATAGCCAGCAAAGTGGACCAGATCCCCATCACGAAGCATTGAATCAAAAATCACAACACATCTCCCTATCAGAAAATCACCCTCAAATGTCTTCCTCACCTGCTTCTTTTTCTCAACCAAGTACACCTCAACATTTTAGGCAGAGTAGCCAGCAAATTGGGCCCTTACACAACCAAGAAGCACTGAATCAAACATCACAACACCATTACCAGCAGCAGCATCTTTTGCAGGGGCAGTATCAGCAGCATCAGCTGCAAATGCAACAGCCCTACACTAGTATACAACAGCAACATATGCATCCACATCCAAGTCAACAGCATTATCAGCAGCAGCAGCTTATTCAGCAACAACAACAGCAACAGAATCAGCAGCAAACACCTCTACTGCAACAGCAACAGTATTTCCAGCAAATTCAGTCTTTACAATATCCACAGCAGCAATATCTTCTGCACCAGCTACAATATTTACCACAGGCACAGCAACTCTGGCAACAGCAGTTTCAACTGCAAGCACAACAGATGCAACCACAGGAAGGCCAGCAAACGCAGCAGAACTATCTGCAAACACAGGAGCAGCAGCTAGAGCAATATCGTCAGTCACAAGAACTTGCATACCAGATGCAACAACATGGTTATCAACTACTCTTGCACCAGTACCAAGTACATCAACAACAACAACAACAACAATGGCAACAACAGGGACATCTCCAATTACAGCAGTACTCTCACCTACAACAGCAGCAATATCATCATCTGGAGCAGCAAACGGATGAGGAATACAATCAAACCCATCAGGTTCCTTCCTTATAGTTGCTTATCTTATTGAATTGCTATCTGATGATGGTTTTTTTTCTAAAAAAAATGGAAAATGAAAATCAACATATAATATTCTATAGGATACCTTAGAATATTTAGAATTTAATTATAAAATATTCAGTGACTTTAGCATACAAATTTATTACCTACCATATTATGCATAGGTACATTGTTAAGTGAATGACATGTTTTTCTATTTTGACATAAATATGGTTGACACTCGTTCCGTTACCTTAAGTTTGAAAACTACCTCTACAAATTTCAACTGCATGTTCTCTAGAGTATGTGGACCACAAATTGGAAAGGGAAGAGAACTACGGTATGAATTATCTACCGTGGGAGGCCCATGGAGTGAAGTTGTCACTCTCCCAAACTGGGCGGGACCGGCACTCGATGCCTTAACTTGCCTGAGCGATCTAGCTAACATGACATTCCCTTGAGGCATATGCGGAATAGAATGAAACAGATTCATGAATAAAGTCTTTAAAAAAGAATTTCCATTCATAAAGCTTTCATTAAGTTCAAAATGTTTAATCATAACATATCCGTAAATAGGAAGAATTGCCATTTTTACATAACTGGATGTCTAGACTCGTCTATCTATGAATTCTTTAGCATATCATAAAGAAAATGTTTTGCCGGAACAGGGACCTGGCATACCCATACATAAGAAAACTGAATAAAGAAGACGATGCCCCATGAATCAAGTGGGGCTCACCAATAAGCTGATAATGTGGAAGCTTAGAGAACAGCCCTGTCGTTCTGCATATCTGAATCTACATAGTGAAATGCAGCGCCTCCCGGCAAAAGGGACATAAGTACATTTGGAATAGTACTCATATGCAAAATGGCATGGAATGAGGCATATGAATACTATATGAACTGAAAGGACAACCAAAGAGCATAAATAAGATTAAATCAGTTCTATTACAACGGCGGTGTCCGGTCCAGAAGTTTTTATGATCAAGTGCTTGTGAAATCCTTGTGCAATTGTTCTTGCATTGTAACTGCAGCTGATAGATTTAGTGCCTACTCTTGAACTTATTTGGGACAAAGCTGGTTAGGCCATCAGTGAAGGAATACTCTTGAAATTATATGGAACAAAGCTGTTCCGTTATGCATAATTTGGAATGTGTTGAGCAATGTAACTGTAGATGTTCTCATGTCTTTCAGTTTGAGGTTGACACAGTACAAAGTATGGGTGAACATACTTTTGGCATATTGGTATATAGGATGAATAATGTAAATGATATGAATAGTCTGGTGGGCTCTTTGGACTCCTTATGTGGGCAAAAGAGCATCGTCCTTTTTGTGCATCTTTGCACCTTCCTGGCATATACAGTAGATAAAATTTCCTTGTCACCCAAAAAAAAGGATTTGAACACAATCTCGAAGATAGACAAAGGAAGAGAGTGAAGAGATTGACGGATCTGCAAGCATTAATTTCTCTCAGTGTCTTCTGAGTGTTAACCAATTACTGGATGTGTAGAATTCCAATTTGTTACATTCTTTAATGGTTAATCAATACCTGTCTCTGTGATATAGGTATAATATAAAAATAAACTAGTGTGCATGTGATTTTGACACCGTCATCTGGCACTAGAGATTGACATCTTATAATGCACAGGGTCAACAGGTTGTGGAGCCACATTCTTCAGGAACTCCTGCTCCTGAAACAGAATCACCAGAATCTGCAAGGCAACCACATTCAGCAGAAAAATCTAGATATTCTGTATCCCCTTATAGGCGTGCCCCTGCTCATGGAATCTCACCTTCACATAGTACGGGCACATTGGCATCAGAGGCTTCTTCATTTTTGAGGACAAATTCTTCCCGAGATCAGTAAGACTGGAGTATGTTCGTGCCCTAGAGACGCAAATGAAAGTCACAGAGAAACAAAAGGTGCTAATATCAAAAGCCGAAGAGGTTGTTACTTCTCTGTGTCTATCATGTATTTATAGGTTTTGTTCTAGGACCTCAAATGTATCTCTACTCAATGGTCTAAGTTGTCCTCTCTCTGTACCTATCATATAATCAAAGTTTGTTTGAGTCAAGATTGGGTTGGTCGCCAATGGATTGAATAGGTCATAATCCAACTTGTTAAACTTAAGTAGTTGTTGTTTACACTTTTATGGCTTAAATTGACATCTTAGGGTGTCAAATAGATTGGCTGTTTCTGATGTGGGCACGCCAAGATTAAGAGTTTCGGGTTCTAAATTTCCTTTTGAAAAAAATAGAGGGGGGTTCGGAGATGCAACTCTAGCGTGAAAAGCATTTCCACGGTCTTTTCTTTACCACTTAACCGTCAATCAAATTTGTTAGGGGTTCACAAGTTAATATACATATACATTTATTTAATTTTCTAGTATAAATACAGGATCTACTGAAAAGCAGGTTCGTCCGAAACTACGAACCCCCACCTAGCTCCGCCTCTGTTGGGAGGGTAAAATATTTTAAATCAGATTTAGTTGTTGAGCCAAGGTAGACAGCCAAGTTTTGTACTCTTTTGAGTCAAAACCAGCACTAGCTTATAATCTAGTCAGTTGTAGGTGCAACACATGCACTAATGACTGGAAGAGCTGATGATGCCGCACGATGCGTGTTACAAGTGCGCGCATATATATATATATATAGGCCTTTGAAACTTATAAGGGAAAAAACTTGGGGAAAATTACAGCACAATATCTATGATTGCCTGGTTTACAAAATAGTGGCTGTATAAATTTTATATATTTATACCATGCACATTTAGGCTACTGCCGGCAATTAAGTCTTCACATTTTTCGTGTGGCATTTTTTAAGAAACATAAATTATGTAATCAAGTATCTTTTGAACAAAGGATTCATAGCATCTGAATGAAGAAGAGAGGCTTTAGTGTAGACACTCAACGAACCAACCTTACCATTATTTCATTTCATTTTATTGATTCAGAGTATAAAAGTCCTTGGGCCTTATTATATTTACCTTTTGAGGCACTACTGTGAAGATCAAAGACTTCCAATTTTGTTAGATAACTTTTTTATTGTTGGCGACTAGTCTAAAAGGAACCATCAAAAAAAGTGTTTTTTTCTTATACAAAAACGAAAGTTGCAGTTTCCAAACCATAAAACAATTGCATCTGGAAATAGCTTCCTATTTTGCCTACTTAGTTGTTGTTCTCTCTTTTTCTGTTCATTTTCATATGAAAGAATGTCCTATATCCCATGAAAGTGTTATACTCATTGCTTCCATACCAATCCAAATACCAAATTAACCTGTCGATGATACTCGGGTACACATTGATTATTCAAAAGCCATGTATTCAACATTCACGTTCCTATAACAAAACCTCACAGCACATACACGGTTATTTTCTTCAAGTATTACCCAGGAAAATAAAAGAAAGCTAGTCATAACGCACACCGTCATATACCAAAATCCTTGCACAAGCAACCTATAGTGCAATAGCAGCAACCAATAATCCTAATTAGAATATTTGAGTCATTTTATCAACGTTTCTATTGCCGAGGCTAGGTCGAACAGCATATGACAAATTAAATGGCTAATCATCCACTAATATTAATTAGTTCTCTAGATATTAGTATGAGACGAGGGTTAATCCGAAGAGAAGTCATTATACAGAGAGACCATCAAGATAACTAGATCCTATAATTCAGGAGTACCAAGTTAAAGGTAGTTATTTTCTTCATGACAAAAGCTCGTAATGTTTCAAGTGACAATTAATCAAGTGCACCTTGTTTGGCATGTGTCAATCACACAATATGGACAATCATCACAAGATAACAGAGGGAGTAATACAACCTGACTTATTACATCAAAATTAAGTTCACAGTTAATAAGCAAGCAGTCCAATTCAACACATAAATAGATGATGCCGACAAACTCAAAAATCCTCTACATATAAAGGGAAGAAAAAGGTTTTTGTTTATACACTTTTCTCGTTTAAAAAAACGAAGAAAAAAGAAAAGGCACTCTTTTACAGTTTTTCCTCGGTTGAACCGTTGAACAAATACTATTCATGCCACGAAGTTAAAAGAGCATCAAAGACATGACAAACAAAAAAAAGGGCAATGCTAGTTGATCTATACTGCAGTGATATACTATACAGAAAGGGATAAGATATGACATCTCTTATTATAGATCCTGCCCTAGGAAAATACCTTGCACAGTTTTGAGTTCATCCTGACACTTCAATAATGAAGGGGAAAAAAATTAAGAGAAAACAACCTGATATTGTCAGCAGTAGTTAGTTTTTCTCAAAACAAAATAAAACAAAAGGTAGTTAGTTTCTGTCGTGACCCTGAGAAAACATTAAACAAATCAATACTGCATACCTAAGATTAGTCCACTCCGTGGCCAAAACACTAGTTATCTCCATATGACCTGCAGATAACAGATTCAGATTGGAAAGGGTAATGAAATTTTACAAGCACAGATATCAATGACAAAAAATATAATGGTAAGCCGGACCATGAGCTACCCAAATCATGCAAACTTCTCAGTATCCGCACAGAGGGTTCGACTGGGAAACATCCAATTGAAAGTCTAGTCCCAACCTCTACATCACCAGAGACATCATCTAGTGTTTGCAGCTTCCCTTACCACCTTGTCACCACCTAGAAAACACCCATTCTTGCAGAATTAATTGCCTAAACTATTCAATACCGGGAAATAGAACCCTCATGTCAATATCAAGCATCATGTTCAAAGGAAAGAGGTTTTTCTTTGTGGTTATGAAATCATTTTGATCGAAAAGCAAGTCAATAATATCATGATCCGAATGGGCGAGAATACTAAAAGGATGGGAAGCAGGTATACCAAGGAACATCCTGCAATTATATACCTAACAAACAAATTCTCAGAACTACACGCTGACCCCCCACAATGATGCACTCCATCTGACATGCGTTCACAAGGCTAATTCATATTCCATCCTAAAGATTTCAGCCATGGTTAATATCCCAAACTTGCCATATTGACTCACATCCTAGGGAAGGACTATAGATTAATCATGATGTCCGGTCATGCATAAAATCGTAAACTCCGTACCTCCTAGTCAAACTGCAATCCTTTTGCACAATATTCCTTGCACCCAAAAACTACTAGTATATACAGATTGAGCTACCAAGCAGGCAGAAAGTGTCGTCCTCATTGAAGTTTAATGACCTAAATCTACAGAGAACTCTAACTTTAGCAAAAGGCTAATCACTAATGATCTAGTGCTTTAGCTCAGCTATCTTGATGAGCATTCATTCTTGGGATAATCCAAAAGAATGATATAATCTACGCCCAGTAGCAATGATTTGTCAACTATGTCAGCAGATTGACACAATTCAAACTTATAAACCGTTGTAGAAATGCCAACCTAACTATTCTTCAAAACTATCTGAAATAACATGAATCGCACGGGACAGACATTACCTCACCAAAATAATCCACTCAAAAAAAAAAGGCTCTCTAGAATAATATTCTAGGTATTCATCATATCAAGTATGAAACCAGTTGTATGAACTTATTTTTTGAACTAGCAATAACTGAAGATCCTTGAAAAGCATTATTCTTCAGTTTTTTGAGATGTTAAGCAAAACAAATGCAGAAGCATAGCTTACTAGATTCACTAACATGAAATCAAAACCAAAGGAATAAGCAACAGCATGATGTTCAAATCACGAGGAACTGTTAACCAAGCATGTAAAATGAGAGAGTTCATAAAATGGAAGGTAAAGTAAACTTAAACAGAATGTCTGTAGATTTCAATTTCACTATAACAAGAAGATTATGTTGCTCAGAGTTATTCTTACTTTTATCCCCTAGTGTTTACTTTTTTTGATAAGGTATCACCTTGAGCTTTCTTTTCCTTCTTTCCTATAGTTTTGTTTGGGATTTTTCAGAAGCAGAGGGATTTTCCAGTCAAAGACTGACAGTTGTTACACCGTGCAAGAAGAAATTATAGAGAAGAGTTGAATTAGAGCTAAAGAAGTTCAACTTGATAGAGAATGAAAATTCCATGACCCTTGCACATATATCTAGTCTCTACTTCGGTACAATTTACAGTTAGCCGTCACTCTAATGCTTTTCAGCTGGTATCAGCGACCAAGAAAGGCAATCTACCAATATTCAAAGCATTCTGGCGATACAGCTCTAATTAGCCCTTAGTAGTATGAATAACTAAAAATGGTCTCCCTGCAGTAAATAAGTGGTGGAACTATACTATTATTACTTTCAACTCCAATCAATTCTCTCGGTGAAATGTTAGCAAGAACCTCTTTAACATTTTAACTGATTAATTTCTTAACTTAATGACTATAACTTCAGAAAACTGTTCTCATTTCCTGATAAATAGTAGGCAGTCAATCTTACAAGTGGAATGTTTCAACAATAGGCAAAATGATTAGGTAGTAACCTCCAGACCCAAGGTTTTATACTTGGGCTTTGAGGCGAGTTTGACGGATTTTCGACTATGTTTAGCACATATAACAAGTAGCGTTCTGAAATAAAAGGAGATCAAAACAGCCAGTACAAGTCTACATGAAGAAACAAGCAAGTACTTGCATGTCCATGCTATTTTATTTTTTACTTCTAAAAGTTGGTGGTCTTTAAAGCATCATCTAATGATGATCCAAATATCTTCTAAACCTATTTAGACTGCCAACCCTGATGTTTTTGGCCAATTAGCCTTTGATTGGGAACTTATGTTACTGCAAAATTGACAAGTACACTAGATTGTGCAAAGGCGCTATACAATGAACAGGTATAATTTAGTCCAACGGACAGCTTTATGCTATGATAATGAAACATGAAATCACAATTTATTTCACAATAGATCAATCCATATACACAAGCTTGTAAATAACTAGGCAAATATAACTGTACATTGCACACAAGGAGAACCTCTTACAACTATATTTGAAACAAATTAGTAAGCAATGGACTGAAGAAAGTTGTCAACAGGGTGGAAACAAGAAAAGGAATGCGCACAAAAAACTGACTCAACCAGAAAAGGACTAGTATTCTTATTGCACACCCCAATTATATCAAGGCTCAATGAGGATAGAACAATGAGCATGTAAAGGAAGGATAATTCTGTTTAAATGAGAAGAGAGGAGGTGTTAGAGGAACTACTAGGAAGAAACAAGGGCCTCTTATTCCTTGTTACCAAATTTCTTAGCA
>JAJOOR010006945.1:0-24749 GCA_036250505.1 Solanum acaule | reverse complement strand
AAAGAATAATAATGAGTGTAAATAATTTTTGAGACTTTTAAGTATAACAGTAAATAGATGAGTAGTAATTGATATATTTATTTTTTGTACAATAATAAATAAGTAGAAAATATGATGACTTGTTAATGAATAAAAGGGTCTGTTGACCCATATTAAAGTTTTTTAAAAAAGAGTAGAAATTATGAAAAATTGTCAAAAAAAAATTGAGGAAAAAGATAAATAGAATCCTTGGGCCTTGGCCAAAGAGAGGTGCAACTTCATTTTTCTAACATCTAGTTTATATTATATATAGATTTTTAAACACAACAATATCTAATACCAATGAGAAATGTACTATAGATAATATTTTATTTTATTTATTATAGATAATATACCTTTCAACCATGGAAAAATTTTAGAATATTGAAATAAAAATAATACATTAATTGAAAAAATTGTCAAAACATTGAGGAACGGAATAAATAGAATCCTTGGCCAAAGAGAGGTGCAACTTGAATTTTCTAACATTTAGCATATAGATTTTTAAGCACAACAATATCCAATAGCTATGAGAAATGTACCATAAATAATATACCTTTCAACCATGTCAAAAATTTAAAATAATACATTAATGAATCTTTAAAATATTGAAAACATTCAAACTTTATACTTCTATGATTATCGATGAATCTTTCAACATAATGAAGCTTCCTTCTTCATTTTGATGAACTTGTACTAAACTAATGTGAACATCTCTTTGTAATGAATCTTTGAAGAATATCGATGGAATTAGGCATAGTTATATGAAAATTTCTTGTGATTCCCCTCTTTCTTCGACTGAAGAATATATCATTGATCTTCATCAAAGTAAAGCACATATCATGTCACTATCATTTCTATAATATCTTATGAAAAAGATGAAGAATAAATAAAAAAAAAAGAGAAAAAAAAACTACACTAATAATGAGAACATGCAAAAATGAATATTCAACATCTCCATGGATGATTGTTATTTATAGATTTGATAATCCATAAGAATAGTTAGAAAGGAGTTGAATAGTCATGCTATTTAAGTAGAGAATATGAATAAATGGTGATTTTTTTGCAACTCATTAGGTATAATTAGAATAGTAAATATGATTGAATTTTTTATTTAATAAAAAAAGTATTTAATGAAAAGAATTAAGAAAAAAATCTCAAAAAAAGGAGAAAATATATAAATATAAATGGAGGCCATAGAGAGGTGCCACATCACCTTGTCTATGTTTCTCCTTTATATTATATATAGAAGATTGTTTACTCTACTGTATAAGTAGCTAAATTCTCTACTAAGATTGTGAAATCCAATGTAGTTATAATGTTCATATATAAGATTTTGTGTGTGGCATGATATTATGGTAGTAAGATATCAAACTTCTTTTCGTTCTTAATTATTGATTAGTGGTTGTGAATATTAACTTCTTTATAATATCTTAATTTTGCTTGAGAGGATTAAGATTTGGTAGATGAAGTTTTGCATGAACTCGAGGCTCCAACATACCTTTGTTTGACAAATTATCATTAGGAATAATGGAATTTACTTGATATAATCGGTTGCTCTTATTCAAATAACCCATATAGATAGTTATATGGTTATCATATGGGGATAGATAATTCAAATAACAAATAAAGATTAAGTGCCAGTACAAAGACTAAATACGTATCTAGAATTCGAATATTTATAATGGTATGAAAACTAACTAACAATGTAGCCCATTAATGAGATACAACTTTATTAATTTACTCAATATAATTTTACATTAATGAGATACAACCTTATTACTTTACTCAATATAGTTTTACATTCATTAGTTATTTACTATAATCTTTAATCTTTAATTATACAAAATCTTTTCAATCCTTACATGATAGAAATTGACTAACAATTTGACATTAGTCCAATAGTAAGCGTTTTATATCTATTCTTTATGAAATTTGATTTCAACCTTGTTTGAGTTATTATATTTACATTCGACTGCATTATATCATCTTAAAATGTATCTTGATCGTATAAAACCGCTTCATTAATGTCTTATCATCATAAATAAGAGGATTAAAATAAAAATTATTTAAAATATTTCCTTCAAGGATTGATAACTAACTAATTGTCTCTTTCAATTACCACACTACTATTAAGTATTAACAAAGCCGCTCTTTAATTAACTGAGAGCTTTCCAAGTACTTATAATCTCTGTAAATAATTAACTAAATGCTTATTTGAGAACCTTACTTTGCCACCGTCCACCAGTGAAATCTCTTCTAGCAACGCATATCAATATTTCCATTCCGACAATTGTATTATATTTTCTCCATTTTAAAATTCACACACTTTTCTAGGTCAAATTAATTTAATTATTCAATCTTCAAGAATAATTTTAAAATTTTCTTTCATTTTTTGCCTTCATTGGGATTTCCTGTGTAATAAGTTCAAAAAACTCTAATTGCTTTGAAGTATTGGGGTAGTTATCATAATTAATGTTTAGTTATTCTAAAGAGTAATTTGAAAATAATTCAAAAGGATAAAAATGAAAAGTAAGTCTAATTAATGTTTTAGAGTCCATTTGGATTGACCCAAAAAAATGATTTTCAAGTTAAAAAGATTTAAAAAATAAAACTTAATGACTTTTAAGTCAAAAAATAAAAAGTAGGGAGAATGTTACTTTTGGTTTTTAACTTATTTTAAGTTAATTTTTACTTTGTCAAACACTCTCAAAAGTTAAAAATGACTTAAAAGTAAGTTTGACAAACTTTTAAACTAATTCAAACAACTCTTAATAATCTTTTCTTAAAAGTAGTGCAATACTCCAACAATTCATTTATTTTGATATGGAAAGAGTATTTAATTTTTATCATGGAAAAATTACAGAAATCCCACATTTTAGTTTACTTATTACCATTATTCTCTATAAGTTTTACAAATCTCCAAAATCCCTTATTTTCGCGCATCAGATTAGTGTATCATGTATAAAATGTACATCAGATTAGTGTATAATGTATAAAATGTAATGTATCTTACTTAACGATTAATGTATCTCGCGCATCAGATTAATATATCAGCGCTTATTATATTGTATCCGTTTGAGGGATTTCTATAATTATAAACTTTTAAGGAATAAATTATAATTTTGCCTTAAAAGTATGTGATTTTTGTAATTTGCCCTATCATCATTTAGTAATTTGATTTTCAGTGAATGAAACAAATCTGCGATGACAACAAGGGTGGATTTTCTATGTAGCCCAAACTCGTTTTGCTTCTAACATTGTTTAGAAATAAATACTCCTCACTATCCCATATTAGTTGATTACTATACTAAAAATAATTATCTTATATTAGTTGATCATCTTATTACTCCTTCCGTCCCACAATATTTGTCCACTATACTAAAAATAGATGTCCAATAATACTTGTCCACTTTATAAAATTCATGGATAATTTTACACTTAGTTCCTAATTTACCCTTATCATTAATTATAATCATTTCCGTATTACATTTTCAAGACATTGTATTTATTATATTCAAATGGTGATATAGTAAAATTACCCTTCTATTTATAATTTCTTAAGGGGCGTGTCAAGTCAATAGTGGATAACTATTGTTGGACAGAGGGAGTAAATCAAGAAAGTCTTAATTGATTTTTTTCCATATTACCCTTACAATTAATTCTTTGGAAAAGTGTCCACACTTGTTTATAAAGTTCCAAAGAAGTTCTTAGGGGTGAATTGGTAGAACTATCCTTTTATTTATGATTTCTTAATATACGCATAAAAAAATAATAATTAACTAATATGAATCGAAGAGAATAATGCATTTCACCGAGTAATGAATAATGATCCTTGACGCGAAGACATCATAGGAAGACTTTTATAAGAATTCATTTCTTATTTCACCAATTAATCATAAGTCATCAATAATCCTCTCAAAGTTTGTATGTATTTTAAGAGATAATGACATGGCTCCGAATAAATTTTCAAAAGCTGTAATGTGCACTGATAATACATTCCCTTACTATATATCCCAATGCCACATCCAAACACCATCTCGTAGCACAATACTCAATGTAATCTGTCTAATCATCTTTACTTTGGACACAATATTTTTTTGAACAAAATTCATAAATAGTAAAGATAACCGACATAATAAGGTTTATAGCTATAGTGAACTTATTTATGAACAATGAAGAAGAAGATGAAGATTAAAGAGAAGAAGGAGGAGAAGAATAGAGAGAAGGAGGAGTAACTTTCTTTCTTGTTATTCAATCTTATTGTAGTTACATTGTAGATCTTCTCTTTATAGTAGTTGTGATATGTGATCCTAACCGACTTACAACTAATTGTAACTGATTAACTAATTAATAGAAAGTTAGTTACACAGTAACAGTGATTAAGGAACACATACGAAGGACCAGGTTCACACATTTGATTCTGCCTTGTTCTTCTCATTCTCAACACTCCCCCTCAAGCTGGTAAGTGAGAAGATGTTCAGAACTCCTAGCTTGGAGCTGAGATGTTGCAGTTGCAATTTTGTGAGTCCTTTAGTGAGCAGATCAACTGGTTGATCTTGTGTAGGAATGTACTTGGTAGATACTAATCCTTGTGTGATTTTCTCTCTTATAAAATGACAATCAATCTCAATGTGTTTGGTCCTTTCATGATAGACTGGATTGGCTGCAAGTTGCATATCAGCTTATGTATGTTGATAGGTAGTGAAACTTCAATGCTAAGTTCCTCCATTAAACCTTTCAGCCATATAATTTCTGTTACAATGGTTGCAATGCTCCTGTATTCAGCTTCAGTTGAACTTTTAGAAATAATTGTTTGTTTCTTTGACTTCCATGAAACTAAAGACCCTTCATACTGCACAAAGTAACCAGTTATTGATTTTCTTGTTAGAGGGCAAGAGGTCCAATCTGCATCACAATAAGCAGTGATAATATTCTTTAAGTAGCTGAACAATAATAGGCCTTGCCCTGGTTGATTTTTCATACATCTCACAATCCTTAATGTTGCAGTCATATATGACTTCTTAAGTTGTTGTAGAAATTGACTTAATAGTTGAATCCCATAGGAGATGTCAGGTCTTGTTATGGTTAAATATAGTAGTTTTCCAACTATCCTTTGATAAGATCCTTGATCAGTCAGTGGATCATCTTCTGTCATCTGTTTCTCTTCATCATATTGTTTGGTAGTCAATTTTGAGTTGGTATCAATTGGAGTTCTAGCTGGTTTAGCTGCACTTAGACCACTTTCAGAAATTAATTCTAGTGCATACTTCCTTTGATGCATTAGAATACCTTACTTTGATCTGGCAAACTCAATACCTAAGAAGTACCTTAAATCTCCCAAGTCTTTCATTTTGAAAGCTTGCTTCAACTGATCCTTTGTTTCTTCAATTAAAAGTAGACTACTTCCAGTGATCAACATATCATCCACATAGATGAGAACAAGTACCATGCCTATTGTTGTCTTTTTGATGAACAACGAGTGATCATATTCACTTTGTTTGAACTCAAATTTCAGTAATGTCTGAGAGAGAAAGCATTCCATTGTCTTGGTGTTTGTTTTAGCCCATAAAGGAATTTAGTGAGTTTACCCACTTTATTCTCCCCTGACTTTCAAATCCCTGAGGAAGGTCCATGTAAATCTCATCAAGTAAGTCCCTTTGTAGAAAAGCATTGAACACATCCATCTGATGAATGTGCCATTGCCTTTGAGCTGCAATAGTTAGTACTGTCCTCACAGTCTTCATCATCACTACTAGACTGAATGTCTCATTATAATCAATACCTTTTTTTTTGCTATAACCTTTTGCTACTAGCCTTGCCTTATACTTCTCTATTTCACCAGTGCCCTTATATTTAATCTTATAGATCCATTTGCAACCTATAGGCACCTTTCCCTTTGAAAGAGTAACTAATTCCCATGTATGATTATTTTGTAGTGCATCAATCTCAGATTGCATTGCCTCAACCCACTTAGGATAACTGCTTCTTTATATGTTGTAGGTTCTGTATTAGTAGGGACCTTAGACAAATATGTTTGATAGGAATGATTTACCTAGTCATATGACATGTATTTATCCAAAGAATATGGAGTATGTTGAGCATGGAGAGACATAAAATCTTTCATCTATAGTGGTGGTTTCTTACCATTTGCAGATCTTCTATTTTCTTCTTGTATCACCAATGGACCATGAACATGAACCTGATATCTATTTAGTGCAGGATTATTAGTTTCTGCAGATATTTCCTCAGATGAACATATTCCCTGAAACTGAGACTAATCAGCAATGGGTAGCTGATGTAGTGAGTTAGTGATATAAGCTGGTTGTCCATCATTTAAACCAGTGAATCTGAACAAAGGTGTATGCTGTTGATCTTATGTTTTGATATATCTTCCTTGAATATCTCATCTCTGTGAACAAAGAAAACATGAGAAGTTAGATCATATAATAAGTAGCCTTTTTGAGTAGTTGCATATCCTAAATGAATAACCATTCTGGACCTACTCTTTAGTTTATCAGTTTCTTGTATAATTTTAGCAAAACACAAACATCCTAACACTTTGAGATGTGACACTGTAGGTTGCTTTCTAAATAGCTTTTCAAAAGGAGTTTTGTTATTAATAACATGACTAAGAATTCTGTTTATAATATATACTGCAGCTTGAACACATAAACCCCAAAATTTAATAGGAATGTTTCCTTGAAACCTAATAGCTCTTATAAGCTCAAAAATGTATCTATGTTTCCTTTCAGCAATACCATTTTGCTGAGGGGTATAAGAACACGTAGTTTGATATAGAATGCCTAAAGAAGTAAACATGGTTGAGCACATATTATTCAAGAATTCTGTACCATTATCTGTTCTTATGCACTTAATAGTTTTATCAAATTGTGTTTTAACGTGTACTAGAAATTGTTGAATAATGGTACACATATCAAATCTTAGTTTCAACAGAAAAATTCATATATCTAGACATGTCATCTACCACAGTAAGAAAGTATTTGTTTCCATCATGTGGAGGTTTTATAAGGACCCCATAGATCCATGTGAACTATATCAAAACATACAGAACTTTTAGAGGTGCTAACTGTGAAAGGTATCCTTGTTTGCTTAGCACAAGGACAAATAGTGTATTTATTGGTTGTCTCAGTTACACTACTTAAATCTGATGACAACATTTTCTTTAAAACTGAACTAGATACATGCCCACATCTTCTATGCCACAAGTCTATATCTAGTTTAGAATCTACTCTTAGTAATGGAATAGAACAATTAGTTGCAATATTGACATCTATTGAACTTGTATTGCTTGATAGTATGTATAGACCACCATCTTCTTTATCAATCATCTTCACCTTCCCATGTGAGAGATCCTGAAATATACGGAAGTTAGAAAAAAAAGTAGTAGAACATTGCAGTTCCTTAGTGAGTTTAAATATAACATGTTGAATTGAAATTGTGGTACTTGAAAAACTCCAGTGACCACATCATTGTTAGGTAGGACATTTGAAACAATAAACTCAACTAAGGAAACATCCCCATTGGGTAAATGTACTTTCTTTGGCTTATTAGACTTTCAAATAGTGGATTTGTTTTAAGAGCTTAGGCCTGCCGCCATGTGATTAGTAGCACCTGTATCGATAAGCCAACAAGGAGTAGAACTAATATTGGTAGTATAATTGAAACAAGTGTATGTACCCAATCCATTACCTACTACATTAGCTGAATGAACTTGTTCTGGAGTTTGTTTAAAAAATGAAGTAATTGTTGATATTGATCCTTTGACAGATGACAAGCTTCTAATTGATTTTTCCTTCATTTGAAGACTGCCTATAGTCATTTGTAGTGACTTGAGTAGGATGACCTGTAGTCAGATGTTTGTGAGGAACCTGTTCCTGAGACCCTGTACTTTCCATCATTGCATTATATGCAGTGTTAGGCTCTTTCTTTTTTGACCTAAAATCTTGAGGATACCCTATTAACTTGTAACACTTATCTCTAGTGTGATTCTTAAGCTTGTAATAATCACAATACAGATTCCCACTTTTCTTGAACTTCTGAGTACCACCATTTCTTGAGTACATTGCTAACTTATATGCTTGTTGGCCAGAACTGGGATTATATCCTAATATTCCTATTGTAGCCACTACTGATTTTTGACTCACATCAGACATGATCAGTGATCATTGAATATGCTTGATTTACTGATGGAAGTGTGCTCGTCAACAAGATCTGAGACCTTGCTTGTAAGTAAGAGTCATTTAACCCCATAAGAAATTGAAACAATTTGAGCTTTTGCAGATGTACTAAATACTTTTTGGATCTGTCACATTCACAGGACGGGGTAGGCACCATAGCCTCAAATTCTTCCCACAACCCTTTTAAAAGTAAACAGACACAAAACTTGTTTCTTGAGTTATAATGGCAATCTCCTAATGTAAATTGAAGGTTCTTGGCCCATCTATCTTGTTAAACCTTTCATATAGATCCTCCCAAACATTTTTAGCACATGTTGCATACATGATGGTTCCAAGAAGCCCTTTCTCTACAGAATTCATGATCCAAGATAATACTACAACATTTACCCTTACCCAAATACTTTCTAATCCTGAAAACTTATCCTTTGGACATGATCCATCCACTAACCCTATTTTATTTCTTCCTAATAGAGCTACCTTCATCGATCTATACCACATAGAATAATTCTCAGCACCAGTTAATTGAAAGGAAATGATCTAATTCTCACTTACATCAGACGAGTGGAGAAAATTCTGCATTTGGACCAAAAACTGTTGTAACCTTTGTACTGTTCGTCATTATGTTTCTTTGCACAATTACAATCAATCTTAGCGGAATTGTTGATTGACTTATTCAACTTGGAATACCAGTTGATAAAGCTCTGATACTATAAATTTTTTATGAACAATGAAGAAGAAAAAGATGAAGAATAGAGAGAAGAAGGATGAGTAACTTTCTTTCTTGTTATTCAATCTTATTGTAGTTACATTGTAGATCTCTTCTTTATAGTAGTTGTGATATCTGATCACGCTTAGTTATCTTAACCGACTTATAGCTAATTGCAACTGACTAACTAATTAATGAAAAGTGGTTAGGAAACACATATGAAGGACGAGGTTCACACATTTGATTATGCCTTGTTCTTCTCATTCTCAACATATAGTTTTGATAAGGCAAAATGGTTTGATGGATACCTATACTTGTACCCGTTTGTATTATGAACCCTTCTACTTACCCCTTTGTCATCTGAACCCTTACACTTAATAAAACACAATATATCAAACCCCTCTGACCATTGACCATGCCTATGTGGCATTAATATGGTTGAGTTGGCAAGAGAGTGAGACCACACGCCTATTAAGGCAAGTGAACATCATATTTAAATTTTAAAAATATTTAAATTAAAAGAGTAAAATAATAAACATAAAAAAGAAAATTGAAACCCTTCTTCTTCACCCAACGACCCACTTTTTTGAGCAATTAATTAAGAAGTCATTTCTTCTTCCCTCACTAACCCCTCCTTTTTGGCCATTCTCACGCTTGAACAAACTTTTTATTTTCTTCTCCACAATTTACCAACACCTATTTAGCAAGGTTTAGCAATCCGCTGAATGTTCTTTGTGGCAATCTCTTTTTAATTTTTGAGATTGGATTTAATTGGGAGAAATGTTCACACCTTTTTCAGCTTGAAATTTTGTTCTTTTTTTTCTTTGGGCAAAAATATACTATTTGTTAACTTACGATAGCAATTTTTATTTTGTCCGTCAAGGTTTCAGGTTGTATTTCTATGTGACGACTGTCTTTGCTTTGTACTATTAAGTGACTCCAGTATTTGGAAATAGGTTTTGTTGCAAAAAAAAAAACACCTATTTAGCAGTTCTTGGCGACTGATTCACCGCGAGAAGGAGAAAGCGGACCAGCTCTCGCCGGAGACCACTGAATCACAGTGTCGTGAGACAGAGGCGACACTGGCTAGTGGAGAGGAGAACGAGGTGGGTGAGGGTGCGGTCAAGAGGTTTTTCGGCCAGATCTGGTGGTGCGGTGGCTTTAGGTTGTTGTTTTTGTGAAGATTGGAAGAGGAAAGAAAAATAGTGATGGTGTGCGGTGGAGATGAAGATAGTGAGGGAGAAAGTATATGTGATTTCGCCGGCAAAAATGGCGACGACGGCGGCCCTGACTTTCTCCGGTTGATGGGGGTCCCTGGTGGTTCGCAAGAGTCGTCGATGATACGAAAAAATGAAGACAGTGGAGAGGGGAACGAGGCTGGTGAGGGGCAATGAGCTGGTATGACGGCTTATAGTTTGTGGATTTGTGGAGGTTGGAGAAGGATGAGGTAAGAAAAATGGTGAAAGTGTGCGATGAAGACGAAGAGAGATGAGGGAGAGAGTATTTGTGGTCTCGCCGGCAAGAGGAGTGGTGGCAGCGGCAAATTTCTCCGGCGATTCCCCCTTTTCACGGTGAAAATGGCAGATGATGTAGGGAGACCCAAAATTTTAATTTAGAAGAATAATTAATTATTTTTTTGAAGTTTGAATCAAAACTTTATAACTTTTTGTCCAAAAAGAAATTATTATAAAAAATTAAAAATGATGTGGCAAAATTTATCTTACATGGAATGTGACATCAGCGCGATTGAGAGTCACCATGAGTTGAAAGGGTTCAACATGTTGAGTTTAAATGAGTTTGAGGGTTCAGATGACAAAGGGGTAAGTAGAAGGGTTCACAATACAAACGGGTACAAGTACAAGGGTCCACCAGACCATTTAACCTTTTGATAATTACGCTCCATAGCTTTAGTTTTATTTACTATGGAGGCCGCGGTTTATATATTTTGCTTGACCTTTGTATTTTCGCTTGCAAATATACAAAGGGTACATATATATAAACAGAGGTTGTGATTTATATATTTCGCTTGTGAATATACAAATAGGGTAAATATATATAAATTCTGTATTTATATATTTAGTAATTTTTCAGAACTTCAATATGTATATTTTGCTTGTTAGTATACAAACAGAGTAATTTATTATAAACTTTTCATAAATTGTATACAAATAGTTAGGGTAAGCATATACAAATTCTGGATTTATACCATTAGGAACCAATTTATACATATTCTTGATTTATACAATCAGGAATCGAATTATACAAATTTTAGATTTACACAATTAGGAAACCAAATAGCAAAATTTTGCAAAACTATAGCCACAAATTTAAAATAATCAAAATTATAATTATATTATATAATATTACTCTATATGTTTGTCATTCTAAGTAATTTTTCCTATTTTTAAAAAATGTCAAGATCACGGTCTTGAGCAAGTTGGGTACTACCATTATTAGATCACCCATACTAGACCTGTTTTTGGAAGGGATCAAACGAGATACTAGTAATGGATATTCATGAGTCAGTGCAACACTAAAATAAATGTTAAGTTTCTGTACATTAACTTATTGCCCTGATGCCTCCTAATACAACATTAAGACAATGTTTCATGATAAAGGCCTCCCTCCTCTTTTGCCTTAATAAAATGGATTCATTATTTATGGTCCAAACCAATAGACTAGTCCAACAAAGTAGGACCATTTTTAAAATTCGTATTTATTAAATTTAAAATAATTAATTCAATTATATTAATCCACTATAATTATTTGAATTAATATTTAAATTTTATATAATTTAAATTTCTTGTGGGATTAAATTCAATAAAGCTTTGTTATCCATACTATTACAACCTGTCCTGATCATTACGATTAAGCCATGGATGAAAGAATTTGAGCTAGAAAACTTTTCGGATAGTGACTTAATTTTTTGTGCCAGAATATCCCCAAACGGAACCTGGATTAGGTGCGGTCTAGGGTCATCAAGGAATGGATGGGGTGAAATATCTAGTCTTGGTTGTTATTTTTTGCAGCCAAGACGACATTAAGGAACTCGTAGGGCTTCACAAAATCGAATTTGGGCAAGTAGAACTCTCGAAATCGAATTCGACGTGAAAGGGATAATTCAGGTGACGTTAAGGGAAGGAGGTATATTAATTGGATTTTTAGGGATTTTTGAATCTCTAAAGTTTGCATATTCCGCTATAGCAGGTATCAAACCGCTATAGCGGAGTGTGCATACCGCTATAGCGGGGTAAGTTTCGCTATGCATAAACGGCCCCAAACCCTCATATTTTTTGCACTTTTGTTCTTGGACTTGGGAGGGACAATTTAGGTCTATTTCCACTCAATTTTTCATGGAATTCGTTGGAAAAGGTAAGTTTGTTATTCCTCAATCTCGTACATTGATTCTTAAGCTCTAGAATCTAAGATATTCCTCTTGGGAGGGTTTTGACATGATTTCACGGTGAAAAAAAGTCTTAAGTTGGGAAAGATGATGATGAATTGACATGGGGCTAGGATATTTTGAGTATAATCCGATATAATTAGATATCTTGTTGGTGAGTGTTTGATATTCCACCTTGTAATTCCCTCACCCATTCTCGCTACTCCCAATTTCATTTTGGAAAAGTGTCTTATAAGGTTCAAAATAGCATTCTGCAGGTTGAGATCGAGAACCAAAGAGGTTACATACTAGTACAATATTAACTTGAGTGTGATAATGAGTGTACGAGGTGTGTAAGCACAAAGATCAATTTAAAATAAAACATAACTCTCGATATAAAAAAGAGTATAGTGTGCTGTGTGTGCTATATATCAAATTTTAAGTTCTTTGACTCTAGTTTTCAACGATAAAAGCTTTTTATTGAAGAGCATCTGAAAAAGAGAACCTACTATCGAACCCCAGATTGCCTATCACAAATCTGAAATTTTAGTGAGTAAAGAATCGCCTGCAATGGCAAAAGGGAATCGCCAATAGCATTGGCAAATTTGAAATTATCCTAAGTTTATTTTTACTATTTCAAAATTATCTTAAGTTTACTTAATTAAATGAAATTTCATTTGTGTAGTATTTTTATTGTATAAGAGGTTTAAATATATCTTATAAAGATATAAGGATAACATTATTATATGTAGTAAATGTGTTATGCCAAACATGTAAAAGATTTAATCATCTCATTAAGTAATTTTGTTCATTTCCTATTTAAGAGTTTCAAATAAAACATATTATCGAATAAATTATTCTCCTTTTCTAATCAAATGCGTGAATAATTTATTTTTTTATAAAATTATTCTTTACTAGGTAAATTTCCTTCGCTTCGCGCGGTGGTGAACTACGTCAATAATCTACTTTTGAACATTTGATAATATTAGTGTTTTAGAGTGGGTACAGCCCTACGATATATTGTCAAGAATATTTTATCCAAAGATGATTCTAAGTGTTTATGCATTTTGTTATTAATTCTTCATTTTACTGTAGTTATTCATCACCAAAGTCTTTAGAAAAGATATCTAATTGTCTATATTTGTATTTTCAAAAAGTGGTACAAACATTATTCATCAATTGCGAGAGTTTTTTTCCTATTCAAGAGCCTCTACATACAAAATCTATATATTATACATCTTATATAATTAGTTGTATACTTGATAAGTTAACTAAAATTTAAAAAACACATCTGTTGGAGTTTAATGAAATAATGTGTGTCGCTCAAATAATTTGGATTAAATGATGTCTTGGAGAAGTCCCTTATTCAAAATCATTCGCAGTCGATGACACTACTCTGATAGCCAAAAGGCATATTTTGTAGTTTATGTTTTGATCAATATGCTTAAAACTTTTTTTTTGCGACTTTTAATCTAATGTTTATAAGGAGATAATTATTTTTTTAATCTTTGATTAATATGGATTCATCCTACTTTGAGGGGTAATTCATTGACTCCAATCCAACATTTGAACCACAAACTTTTGATTAAGGTTGATTAAGGTTGAGTACAATACTTACCATCCCACTACATTACTTTATTTTTTGGATGTCACTAATCGATTGAATGTCTCGATAAGATAGAAAGTTGAATAACTAAAACTCCAAGGTAGTGTGGAACCACCATAACTTCTGAACACTCAAAAGTCCATTCTTGGACATTCCATGGATCTTTTAGCCACTGAAAACTCTATAAAGATCAAAGTCATTTATTTTACAAGTTTAAGAATTCTAATCTACATTACACCAATTGTCTAATGAATACATCAATCTCTTGATTCACTTATCTTTACTTCAACATAATGATCAGAAGTATAAACATAAACAATAAAGTTTAAAACATGTACTCAAAAACAAAAATCAATAACATAAGTATAAATTAATGACTGTAAAAAACATACCACGATCTTTAACAATAAAATGAAACTGAAAGGAAAAAATTGAGCCCACGGAATGCACATTGTCCCCTTAAGAAAATTATTACCCTCTAGTATCCGAGGTTTAAAGGAATAGATTCTCTCAGGATAGAGCGATTCTATTCACCAGTGTATTGGTACAAAAACAATGGTGTCAGTGAGTCACTCAACAGGAGCAAAGTACACAAATATTTAATTGTACAGAAGAAGAAGTTAAGAATTTTAGTTGTTTTAAAATGAGAGGAAATTCCTCTATTTATAGACAACAAAGGGTAGTGTGAATAAATGCTTATTGTGCCTAATCGGAAAGGTCACAACTCTTTGGAAAAGTCGCAACCTTTCATAAAAATCACAACTCTTCATAAAAGTCGCAACTCTTCATAAAAGTTGCAACTCTTCATAAAAGTCGCAATTTTTCATAAAAGTCACAACTTTTCATGAAAGGGAAGACTAATTTTGGAAATAAATAAATTAAAAGGGAATACTGATTTGTGGTGGTGCCACGTAGGCGTGCCTAGAGTTCTTTTTTATATATGTATGATTTAAAATTTCATTAAAACATACATGAATAAATTTTACTTATGATTTATTTTAGTTTTGATGAACAAAATTATCTGATATGTTATTTATAAAAAATAAAAAATCCGAATATCTACTCTATTTATCCCTTAATTCTTTCATTTGACGTAATGTCACAAAAATCCTCCCTAATTTTCATAAGCAAAATGTCCAATCAGTTAACAACAACTTGAAAAGAGAGGTCCTTTTTTTACTTTGTTGTGTATCATATTTGAAGAAATACAAATTCTTTACTCAATTAATCTATTCTACCACGACAAATGACAATTCATTCTCATAATAATTGTGGGACATTAACATTTTTGAAAGGAAGGAATATTGAAAATACCTTTCAATTTGACACAAATTGTTAGTTTTATTTTTGAATTATTGACAGTTTTAATAAAGTTTACACTAGATTAATTATATTTAGATACACTTTGATTTGTCACATGACAAGGCCTGTTTGGAAAGCCACTTGGTAATTGGAATTGGTGTAATTACTAGGGTAGTAATTACCAGCCTAGTAATTACACTGTCTAGTAATTACACTGACCTGTTTGATTGCCACAGTGTAATTACACAATAATTACACATGTCCTGTTTGGATGCCACAGTGTAATTACACATGTTCTGTTTGGATGTACAATTGCAATCATAAAATTATAATAAATTTTAAAAATAAAAATTAATTATTTAAATTTTATACTAAGCAAATAAAAAACTTTATAAATGACATTAAATTAAATATTTAAGATATATATATTTTTTGAAAATATATTAATTAATAAACATATTTTCTGTAACTAATATTAGACACAATAATTGATTTATATTTTTTCAAATTAATATATTTCAATTGAATTGATCGTAACAACTAAAAGTATGAAGTTTCTATGAACATCGTGAAATGCATGTTTGATAAAAATAATAATATATAAATAAAATGTCATAAATTATTAAATGTTTGACAAAAATATAATCTATCAAGTCTAATTAAAAAATGACATGCAAGGTAAATTCAATAATACTAAAACAAATGAAACTGAAAATATAACATAGGTTATAAATTCAAAACAAAAAATTTAACATAATACTCTTATAACAAATTTCAACATAGCAATAAATATGATTTTTTTTTCTTAATAAAGAAAACGTAAGTCTATAACCTTACTTAACAATAAATTCTATTTTAATTTAAAAATTTGAATACTAATAAAATTATGCTAATGAGAAAATAAGCATGACATAAAGAAATAGATAATACGAGAAAATTACATAGAATCACGTAAAGTAAGATTGAGAACAAGAAGAAAATGAAATATAATAATATAAAATAAAACGTAAACTTTTTAAAAAAATTAGATTAATAATAATAAAAAAAGAACTTAAAATAATAGAAGTAAAAAAAATTAAAACAAAAAAATAAAAATAAAAAGTAATCAGGTGGTAATTACATCATGTAATTACCAGCAATTCACATCCCCGACTGTGAATTGTAGAGTACTCCTGCCAATTACACCAATTACCTGCTGACCAAGTAATTACCTGTCCTTCCAAGCAATTACACCAATTACACCAAATCCAATTAGCAAGTATCCTTCCAAACAGGCCCAAAATAAGTGATCTCAAATTTGCAGGAGTATTGACTCTTCATAAAAAGTTGAAATAAGTGTTAGAAAACAGCCATGAGAATGTAGAAATATATTTCACTTATGAGTTATGTTGCCAGATTGGGTGTATGAGATATTTTTAAGACTATAAATTATAATTCAGGTAGAAGTAGAAATTATGAGATATTTTTAAGACTATAAATTATAATTCAGGTAGAAGTAGAAATTTAAGGGTGTTTTTGGATATTTCTCTCTTTTTAAATTAAAGAGCAATTATTCAATCGTCAATTGGTTCCCTGCATAATTTTCGTGCTCAATTTCGAAGAAAAGCATAGAGTTATGATGAGAGAATCCATTCAACTTCCCATAATCGACCTTACTTCCCCTGATCCTATTTCCACCGCTCGAGCAATTCGTCAGGTTTCTTCTTCATTATCTCAATTTTTGATTGCAAGGACAGAGGTATAATATTCATGGTGAATTTTGGTGTAGGCATGTGTAGATGTTGGTTTCTTTTACCTAATAAACCATGGAGTAGACGAAAAGTTGTTTAAGGAAGTGCTGGAACAGAGCAAAAAGTTTTTCTCACTTCCCCTTGAAGAGAAGATGAAACTGGTACGAAGGAACCACAGAGGTTATACTCCCCTTTATGCTGAGAAACTTGATACCTCTTCTACTACACAAGGTACTTTTTGTTTTTTTTTCACTTTAGCCTACATATTAATTACTCTCGCTTTAACCCGACACGGAGTTTAAGAAAGATAAAAAGACTTTTGAAACTCGTGGTGCAGTACTAGATATAGACATTTTGAGTGGTTATAAATCATTGGTGTGTTTGGTATGGAGGAAAAAAGTTTTTTTTTTGGGAAAATAAGTGGTTTCTTACTTATTTCAGAACTTTTAATTGTGCTGCTGAAATTAAATGGATTTTATTGAAACAATATGATTAAAACATTTTGGTTGAGTTGGTCTCGACCAGTAGTAAATCAGTTAATTTAGTTTGACATGAACCTAGATTAAGCTACATTGATTATGTGCAAGGGCTTGTTTACCAAAAGAATAACTCATTGCATAGGAAAATGGTTTTGTGTATAGATTATCCCTTGCTGTCACTTTTCCTTAGTACGCTTTTATTGGTTACAGTTTCGAGTTGATTTGCATTTGGGGATAATAATACAGAAGGTAGCTTAAATCTATCTTGAGTTAATCGTTTCATCATTGGAGTGCAGGTGACTCAAAAGAAAGCTTCTACATTGGTTCTCTGGAAGGAAAGAGTGTTGTTAGTAACTTGAATCAGTGGCCGGCAGAAGGTATTCTCTACATTTTTATTTAAGCTTACATTGTGATCTTGCCCTTAATATACTTTGGCTCTTGGGGTTTGTTCGTCTTTATTGTGGTGAATAACTTCCCTGTAACAAGAAACATAGATTTTTTCCAGCAAGTGCTCCCTTTTGTTTATTCGTGCATCATTTCACGTATGCTTCTAGACATATACCTTGTTTGAATCACATTTCTCCAGAAAAAAATGTGTGGTGACTCTTTGATGTTTTCTTCCATTTGGGATGTTTAGAAGTTCTGCCAAGTTGGAGATCAACCATGGAGGATTACCATAGAAGAGTCTTGTGAGTATCACTTTGATATATATATTCTGAAAGAGATTTTAGATTTCTTTATTCCTGAAACTTAATCATGGTATAAACAACTCTAACTCCAACCCCTATAGGTATTTCATATCACTTAGCTCCCTATGCTAATAGTTTTGTGTAACTGAAAGTTATGTAATGTTGAAAGTTCAATGTTCAAATCTCTCAGCAGCCAAGGGTGTGGCCTAATAGTCAATGAAGTGAGTTGAGAACCATGAGGTTTCAAGTTCATATCCCGGAATAAACACTAGGTGATTTTCCCCCATATGTCCATAATTTGGACAGTGTTACCTGGTACCTTGTGCTGGTAGGAGGTAGCAGGTATCCTATGGAATTAGTCGAGGTCTAAACAAGTTAGCCGGACATCAATTACAAAAAAAAGAAGAAGAAATGAAGTTCTAATTGTCCAAGATGCATATTATCACTGATCTTCATCTTTCTGCTAGCAGCTGAGTTTTCTGCATATGACTAGGTTACTTGATTTGACTTTCTTGTCTCAGGGATGCAGGTATAAGACTAATTTCACTGATTGCTTTGGCATTGGACTTGGACGAGGACTTCTTTCATAAAGCAGGGGCATGTGATTCACCAAATGAATTCCTTCGTCTGTTACATTATCCAGGTACAAGTTCCATAAATGACATCTTTCTTTTTGAGTTTTTATTTTCCAGTTTTTTTTTTTTTAAAAATAAAATAAAATTCGTGATCAGGACCTCAAGATGATATGAAATGGGAGGAAAAAGGAGAGACATCTTTGTTGATTGATGCTTATGAATCTGCAAAGACAATTTTTTCAGGGTGGATAGCAGTTTCTATGCTATTAGTTTTTTTTCTTTGGGTTACACGTATTTTGTTGACGAAACATTGTGAATTAAAAAACTGACATAGTAATGGAACACTCTTTTTCACATAGTCAATGTCTCCATGCTTTATAACTGCACCTGATGCAATACTTGTATGTCTTTTACTAATATGGTATGATGTGCTTGGCAAACTGATTTAAATCATTCAAATTGAACAGTGAGCTTCCTGCTTGATCATTAGATAAAATGCTTTATGTTAACTTTCTATAGGCGAGTTGCAATTATCTGAACAAGTGGTGTATGGTGCTTCTGCACATTCAGACTATGGGATGTTAACTCTTCTAGCTACAGATGGTGTTGGTGGACTTCAGGCACGTCTGATGTGAAATATTTTTTCGTTTATCAAAATCTGTGATTCTCATGAAGGCTTATTAACTGGTTCTAGAGGTAACAGGTTTGCCGGGAGAAATTCAACCAACCTCAGATATGGGAAGATGTGCATCACCTCAGTGGGTAGGTGCATTGGTCAGTCTATAGCTGCTAATGGTCGGAGTAGAAGGCGAAAGTGTCAAAACTTCTCGTATCATTTTTATTCAAACATAACTGCTTTAAAATGTTTCCAAAGACATATTAGCAGTAGAGCATTTTTCTTTTGAGCATAGTCTTTTCGCTCTCCTTGAGTAGGTCTATATACCCTTTTTCCCTTTTATGGATAAGGTTTTGAAAGTTGCTTTAATAATGGGCCAAGCTGTTTCAAGTATCAAATCATGAATGTGTCAGGCAGTATTTTTCTATATCATATCGCCGCCATTCTCATATAGTCTATTCAATATTTAATCTGCTTCTTGGCTTGAGTATGTAGTATAATGAGCCATACATGGTTGCCCGAAGTAGAATCATTTCATAACTGCTGAAAATTTCTTTTCAATTCTTGTTCTGCAGGGCTTTCATAGTTAACATTGGAGATATGATGGAGAGGTGGACAAACTGCTTATTTCGGTAGTACAAACTTTCTGCCCTTTTTTATATCTAATACATGATAATCCTTCCCTGGGATTGTTTCCTATTCTGGGTTCAGCAGATGTATTCTTCATATTACCTGCTTTTGTGCTGAAAGCTCATTTTACCAAATTTAGTAGTAACAAAATGCAATATGTTTTGTATTATTCTTCTGATGCTTGACATACATTTTGTAGGTCGACATTGCATCGAGTTATGCCAACAGGGCAAGAACGTTATTCGGTAATCAAAATTTCATCATATGTTTAAATCCTTTTTCCTCTCGAAGTCTATGTTTTACTTATTAAGATCAATGTAGGGGCAATATTAATATATAATTTGACTAACTCGGCCCTTATTCTGACATGTTTGGGATATTCATCTATCATCTTTGCTAGTGATAAATATATATATATGTATTGCACTGTGTATGGTGTGTAGCACTGCAACTCTGAACATAGAATGGATGTGTTTACACACAAATCTTCCCTTTATAGGAAGGCAGCGTAAGTCACTTGATTCCTTTCATGGTAGAATTTGACCAACACCCTATACAAAAATCTTGTATATGCCATTGTATAGAGTAAGTGAATGTCATGTTATGTTACTATCGGTATATGAAAGCAGAGAATTGGTTGTAAGATCTCAATTAAGGTAAAATTTAAGCTTGGAACTTCTGATTGACGTAGTTTTGTGTGTATGAACATCTTTCAAATGTTTTGATATATTAGATTAATTAGATTAATCTTGGTCATTATACATACATATGTATTAGTGAACAAATCAGTGGAATACATTATGTACATTATACAGAGTATTCTTTTAACACAAGACATTTGGTTTTGACACATTTTCCCAATCTCTCTAATATTCTCACACGATATCAGATAATCTGTGAGAAATAGTCCCTCAAGTCCTCATTGCGCAATCACCAGCTACATAGGAGGGAAAAAAAATTCATCCCTGCGCTATTTTGAGGTCACTGGAAATTTCTGGTGACTGCCATAAACCAGCACGCCATAAGGCTCCAAATCCTCATGCGGGACATTACACAAGAAATTGCACTTCTATTAGAGCCTCCAGGAGCCTTTGGGCCTCACATCACATTCCTCACACACCGGTGAGTGTGTAATTTGTGGCCATTTTCTGATCACAACTTGCAGATGGACGCCTATTTGTTTATTACTCAACCCTGGTGCATGGCCTAGTGAATTTCAGAGTTCTCTGGCCACTCTTTGGCGAAGTTTCAAGGATAACATTTCAGACAAGTTTTTAAATAAATTCTTTATGCGAGTCCAACTCAGTCTCCTCTTTTGTCCTTGAGCACTTTACAAATGCTCTTCTCTCGGTTTGTCTCTCTTCAATTATTTGAAAATTTTCACGTACTCTTCATCAATCTAACCAATATGTCATTTAATTAGGCAATATCAGTTACAAGAGCATGTGGTAATATGAGTTCCGAAATTACTACTGAAACCTATTGAATCCCTAACTGTAAGAGGAAACTATTTGTTATGGTCTAAATAATGGTGTAGAGTACAACATGTTCATAAGCAACTAACCAAGAGCTGTAAACATTGTTAAAGAATGAGTGAATCCTTTTTTTCATGTTCTCACATAAGATATCCTAAAAAGTAATGTCTTTTTTTATTATTCTGTTGTATATGGATTGACATCATGCAATATATCTCATTTCGTGTGAAATGCTAGCTGATAGTGTATGAACAATTCCTGGGATTCTAAATATATTCTCGACTCTTCATTCCTCTGCCATTAGAACAATGCAACATAAGCTAACAAAATTTCGGTTGCAACATGTAGATGGCTTTCTTTTTGGATCCAAATCCAGATTGTGTGGTGGAATGCTTGAAGAGCTGTTGTAGTGATTCATCTCCTCCCAGGTACTTGCAAAATTTTTTACTGGTCTTGAGCTGGATTCTGCATTTTGAAAATATGTTGATGACCTTGGTCAAAGCTTTAATCTCTCTATTTAACATCTCGTGGTGTTGATCTTATTGTTCATTGGATGTTGAAGTTGCAAAAAGAATATACCATCTTGAAATTACGTCTTTTCCAAAAATAAGTTGTTCCAAAATTTAGGCTTTTCCCATATGGCGTACTTGATGCAAATGTATGATCCCATAACGGAAAGGTATTTCTGGTGTTTCGTTCTGGTATATATTCTCATGTTTGGTATTTTTCTTGATTCCTTCATAATTTGGTTTCAGTAGTTGATACCATTCTATTAAAAATGCTACGTATTTATTTTTTTTCCTTCTCTGGAGCTGCCATTCCAGTAAAAAGGAAATGGACTACGTACAATATGCCGTTCTACCGTCAACCTTTATCATGAGCCTCTCTCTCATCCCTTGTTGCCTATCCCTTATTCCTCCTTCCACCTTCCTCGATCTCCACTACTTCCCTTCATCCCTCCCCACCCTCTCCTCAGCTACCCCTTACCTCCCTAGGCCAAGGCAATTATCAATCTTCTTTTTCTTCCCCGGCCTCCACCCTTGCCCTTCTGCCTTCAGGTTTTGCCTATCTATTCCCTCCTCACAGCCACCCTATTTCCTTCATCATATCCTATATGGTGTCCCACATTTTGGTCATTGCTGAATCGTCAAATCGGCATACCAAACTTAGATTTGAGTATTTTAAACGCTTTCAAGCATTCATTGCAACAAATACCAGTTTCAGGTCCCACAATGTGATGATAGACCTTTTCGTTCTTTAGCATTTGGGATGTTCACTCCCCCCCCAAACTAAGAGGGAGAATGGTGGGGATTTGGACTTTATATTCTGAAAAAAGATACATAAGTAAAGAATTCACAGGGGCACAAACTCATAGATGGATTGACTTGTTCCAAGAAATCGGCCACTTGAATTCTCATAAAGAAACCAATCAAGATAAATAAGGCGCACCCTGATGCTTCTAATTGTGACAATGATGATTTCTTATTATGTCTCACATCACTTCTTCTCTGCCGGTAGATTATCATAGTGCTATGGAGATAATCTGAAGTTGATTTTGCACAGATTTCCTCCAATTCGTGCGGGAGAATATTTGGAAGAGCGCTTAAAAGTTACATATGTATCATAGGTGAGTACTGTCTCATCGCCTCGAACTTGAAATTTGATCAGCAGACTGCTGATGCTCGCACACGTGGAAAGCTGATCATAGAAATTTTACTACAAGTTATTTCAAATTCAGTCCTTCTGTATGGAGCAGAGAAAATAAATTTAATTAAATATCTCTCTTCTTGTGTATTTAATTTAATTTTTCGTATCTGAATATAAAAGAGCAACTTACACAAATCTCATAGTTTAGGAGCTAATTACTTAGAAACACTCTAGTTTGCAATATTACGTATCTTACTGGATTTTGGTGCTTTCAGATACATGTATCTCGGATACATAGGGTTAAAATTAGGTATAAGTTGTTCTAAATACATTGTATCCAAGTGGATTCGTATGAATTTAGGATAGTTAACAATTTCACTCACCTCTCTCCCATCTTGCGCATCATATTTCGGATACATGTGAATCACACTAGGTACATGTATTTGTATATATCTGGTGTGATTAACATATATCTGAGATACATATGAATCTTGCTCGCCTCTCTCCCTATTTTTGTGTATTTGGTAGCAAAAATACATGTATCTAATCATATTTTCTTCAATATTTATGGTAGGAATCTCTCAATTAGTGGTAACATATGAAATATTTTAAAAGTATAGATAGTAATAATATATTTTAAAAGTGAAGTATATCTGATTTAGGTAATTTTTCCTATAAAATTCCCTGAACAAACCATCAACAAATTCAGATATCTAAAAACAGAAGTACAATGTAATATTAAGATAATGAGTTGGGCCAACTCATGTGAGCTTAGATTTTGTCAGTCCAAATCTAGCTCAAACCATAGGTTCCCAATCATTCGAAAGGCTTTAACTATATATTACTATATTATTACAAGCCAAATAAAAAATTACAAAATATTCACGTGCCGCGTGCGTAATAGAAAAGTAGTTACTGAATTGACCAAGTATGATTTAACAGTTTCTCTACCTCTATCCTCCGCAGGGCAAAGATAAATGATCTGCATATATACCACTCTAGCCAGATTTGAATTACACTCGATGTGTTATTGGTTCATTTAAATAATTCACAAATTTATGATAAACCACGTTCAATCGTTGGAGGAATAGTGTTCTGTTTAGCAATTGAGTTGCAGAGTATAAGATACAGAGTGAGTAGAAAACAGAGGAAAATGGAGGGAAAAGAACAGATAAGTAAGATGCAAATGCAAGAGGACCAGATATTGCCCCAACCATTTTAGCATACTTTGAGTGATTTGAAGAAGTTGAAATTAATTTGAGCTGAGCATCGTAGGCAAATGAATAAATGAGGAAACTCCCGACAGAGGAATACATTTTTATAGGATGGATTTCAAAAGGGGACGAATTAGTTGGTTGGTACTTGAGTTGGAGAAGCTCAACCATAGCTGGGAAAATGAAAGCGATTAGTATGTTTGTGCGTTGAGAAGAAGAAGAAGAATTAGAAGGGGATATGAAGATGTAGTGGTGTTGATGAGGAATATGATTAATAATGGTAATACTAGTGAAGTTGATCTGCCCATTTCGGCCATGGGCATAACTGCTTCTGCGATTTATAGCCTCCGCCATTAATAAAGGAGCAAAATTTCATACAACACTTGCTACTAATTAAGGAGATACATAGTGTGTACCTATCTCTCTATATTATGTATATAATATATATATATATATATATATATATATATATATATATA
>JAJOOR010006944.1:0-23675 GCA_036250505.1 Solanum acaule | reverse complement strand
ACTTGTCCATATTTCCTTTTTTAGTTGTCCCTATTTAGTTGTCCATTTTGACAAATCAAGAAAGAACAACAAATTTTTTCCTATTATACCCTTATTTATACTTCTTGAAAATTGTAAAAGTGTATGTTGTTTCCCTCCAATTTATTTCACTTGAATTCAAATAAGTGGTTGTAATTTTGAAGTGAAAAGTTGTCAAAAGGGTAAAATTGTAACTTCACTGTGCTAATCATTGTTGCCTTAATCTGTGTGCCATTTCTAAAGTGGACAACTAAAAAGGGACGGAGGGAGTATTAGGCATAATACATAAGCGTGTCCTTTAACTTGACCTCAATTGACATGTATGGCCTCTCATTTTGGGTGTGCACAAGTAAACACTTAAACATGTAAACAATTGAACAAATAGACACATTCGTCCTATGTGGTGTCCTACGTGTATTATGTCATGTAGGACACGTGTATCTACTTGTTTAATTTTATACACGTTTCAGTGCATACTTGTGCACACCTAAAGTTGGAGGGCATAAACAGTGTTAGCTAAAGTCAAGTTAAAAGACATATTTATGTACAATAATGTCACAACAAACCACCACACTCTGCATCCGTCATCCTGGATGGCTGTGCAATAGACACCGAAACCATTGATACAATTTTAAGAAAATTACACCCGAAAAACTAGTTATTGAATAGGGAGAACCCAAGACTATATTAACCCCACATCAACTTCCCATTTAATCAATACGTGACTCGAGTCTTATTCCTTACAATAATACCATAACTATGCAAATGAGGTAAAACTATATGTATATATAAATTGTTGGATTCCCTTGATATAGAAGCAAATGTAACTTGAAAATTGCTTCAAGACACATGTTATAATTTGAATTCAATGTGTGACATTTTTAAAATTTCTGACTCCGCTACTGTATGTTACATGCAATTTCATTAGGGATGGTAATGGGGCGGGGCGGATGCGGGGTGGGGTGGGTTTAAAGCTATGTGGGGCGGGACGGGTTTAAGGTTGTGGGGCGGCACGGATGCGGGGCGGGTTGAAGTGGGTTTTTTTAAAATTAATGTGGGGCGGGCCGGGCTGGGTTGTGGGTATATGTAATTTTATGTGGGTTCAAACTTAATTTTAACTTTTTACATGTTATAAGAGTGATAGAACATTATTTATTAAAATAATTTCATTAAAGCTACTAAAATATTCAAGATAATAAATGAAAATGGTTCAATAAAAAATAATACAAATTTTTACATGTTTCCCAATTGACCTCTAAAAAATAAAATTTTAAGTCACTATCCTATTAAATTAATATAACTTATTGAAAAAATGAATTTATTTTTATGAATTTTATTTTTAGTATCAAACACAACCAGAAAAAGAAAATATTAAAAAAATTATGCGGGGCGAGTTTATGTGGAGCGAGTCTATGCGGGGCGGGTTGAAAATAAAAAGAGTTGTTATGCGGAGCAGGGCGGGGAGGATTAAAAATTTTGCGGCAATTAAATTTCATGGAGGTGGTCCTAGCGCTAGACACTAGTTCACTAGCCTTTTTCTCTTTCCCTGCAACTAAAAAAACAAGAATTAGGAACTAAAATCAGATATTGTTACCTTAGAAATAGATGTGACTTGTAGAATGAACCAATAAAGAGCATGGAAAGAAGGCTCCATATATATCTTTGGGAAGAGGACATAAAGGACCAAGCGTGGACTCAAGCCTTCCATACATTAAGGTTCCTTGTGACATACAAAAGGAAAATATGTTAAAAAAAGAGAGAGTTACTGAAAGGGGAATATGCCTAATTGGCATTAAATATGTATTTTTAGCGGAATTAACTTTTTGTATATGTCGCTAAAGTCTTTAGCGATATTGGATTCAATGTCAATTAAGTAATGCCGGTAAAGACTTTAACATTCTTTGTTAATGTGTATATTTATTGCCGCTAAAAGGTGTTTTTGTTGTTGTGCTAATGTTTTTATTTCTTATTCTAAACAAAACAAAAAAAACCATTATTTTTTGCGGGTGGATTAATTACACTTGTTTAAATTCTATACATTGTCTGTCTAAGAAATTTTTACACAATCATGTCATTTAAAAGATATTTACAAATAAATCAATCTCTATGATGAACTAAATTAATGAGTCAAAAACCTAGTAAAGATGGGCTAACTTTGTATCAAGTTAACTTACATTTCTCCTGTAATTTACCCTTACAAGGTATGTACATGACTTGGGATTATCATCATTTGTCATGTTGTATAGTTACTTCTTTTCTTTCGATAAAATGTCAAATCTTTAATGTTGTCCACTCATAAGAGATGTTTATTAGCCCATAATTAATTAGTTTGTTCTTCTTCTAAAATTTTACTTATAACATATAAATACATCATTATGAGTGTTGAAATATAATTTTTTTCACCATAATATGACGATTAAGGTTTATAAAGAAAAAAATAATCTACATCTCTCTAGAGAATATCAAGTTTATAGACAAAGGAATATATTCATCCGCTTTGTGAGAATTTCTGACACAATTAAATTCACATTATTCATGACAAATTTCTTATCAGCAAAATCACATATATCAAAACGATTAAGGAAAATGAATGATTCTTTTAAAAATACAAAACTCAAGAAAATTGATGAATTATCATATGCGCACACAATTAGGTTTAGACCAAGTGTTCATATGGTTCGACAGAGGTTTCCATCCTGTACCAGAAAAGTAACAATTAAGAGGTCCATCTAGTATAGTGCAATCTCTGTTTTTTTTTTTTTCAAATCAGATTTAAGTTATATACGGTTTAAAAAAATGAATTTTGCATCTAATTAAAAAAAAAAAAAAACTATTTCATGAGGGGGTATTGTTTGACCATATTAAAGAGACCATCATTCCATAAACCATCAACGTGGGACTCTTCACGACCCCTTCACGTCCAAAACTTACATTTGATGCGTGAGCAATTTAATATGGGGCCCAACAGGAAACAAGAATTTGGATAGGTCATGCTTCAATACCATGTTAAGAAATATATTTTGGCTCATGAAGAAAGAATTTTCCAAGCTATATTAAAAAAAACGCTCATTTCTTAAATGTCACGCCCCGAGCCTGCACCCTGGGCGGGACTGGCACTCGGAGACCATTTCTGGCCCCAAGCGAACCCTTGGCCTGACTTACTTAACTCAGCGGAAGACTTAACTCAATGAAACAGGCTCAAATAATAACTTAAAGAATAATAAGTTGGCCAAAATGGCACTTAAGTCTTAAACAACATCTGAAAGATAAAGAAAGACATCTGAACTAATAACTATCTGACTGTCTATGAAGCCTCTAAAATACTGAGATAGATGTTGGGACAAACCCCACAACATCCTAATAAATGAAAGACTGAAAGCGAATAAAAGAGTCCTACGGAATGCAAGGAGGCTCACCACTGACTCTGAGCTGCTCAACTGGATCAACGAGGTGCTGGATGTTGATCCTGGTTACTTGCGTCTGCATCATAATAAGATGCAGGCCAACTGACATCAGTACATTGAATGTACGAGTATGCGAGTTGGAATGCAAAACCACACATAGGCTAGAAGGAATCTGAAAGAAACTGAATAACTTACCTGGCTCACTCAACTCAACCTGATAAACTCTGTGTGTATGCAAAGATACAATAAATCTGAGATGTATGTAGAAATACAAATGAACTGATGTATATAGAAATACAATAACTGTTGTGGGAGTTTCTCTAACCGACAACCATCACATAAGGGCTATAATGATGATACAACGATCAACATCACGCTGCCAGAGCATCCTATACCCGGCCAAAGGTATAGAACCTGAACTGCCTAATGGATCCATTAGTCTAATTTGAAAAAGATTCATCCAAAAAGTATGAACCTCTTCTACCCATGATGGCTACATGGTTCTATGGGGGCTGTGGGTTCTTTGAACGCTCCCCCAATTCGGTGCTCAATACTACTCCCAAAAATGTACTGGCTCTTATGTTTTTAAAACTTATTTCCTCTGTGATTTGAGATTAGTGCTCAAAAACTTAGCTCAAAGGCTATCTTAGAAATCTAAGTTCCCCTGTTTACTTTATTTAGAAAGCTATTACTCTTTTCTGAAAACTAGCCTGAAGGCTTATTTAAATGTGAAAACATTTTAAATCTCTTTGGGAATACTTAGTCCCCATATACTTTTGAAGAAATGAACTTCAAACTTTACTCTTTACTCTTTACTCAACTTGAACTTTAATTCTTAAAACAAAGTTAAAACATTTGGAAAATTCTAAGAACTCGTCTTGACTTGACTTTTACTTCTCTTGACTTTGGTCTTAACTTTCCTTGAATTGGATTATGGATTCGAGGTTCATGATCTCATGTTTATGGATGATTTCATGATGTTTAGATGTATTTTAGAATGTTAGAATCGACTAGGAAACATAGGTACATCACTTAGGAACGCATACGAGAAGGTGGGGAACGAATGGGGATAACTGGCGTCCCTGGCGCTCTGAGAGGCATGGGGCACCAGGCCCCAAACCTCAGAGAGCTGGGTGGGACGCTCTGGCTGGGGGGACGCGCCATAGGCCAAACCTCAGAGAACATTTTGGGGCGCGCTGAGAGGCGCGACGCCCCAACCCCTGTACCTAGGTGTTCTCGACTTTTCTCCTCCGTTTTTCATCTCTAAACCCTCCAAACTTCCATGATACTTTCCCCAAACCCCTAGGGTCAATTGTACCCTCAATATACAACCAATCTAACTCGCAAAACAACCCGGAAACATGAATCAATTCAACACTAGGCGTTCAACAATCAACCCACAAGAATTCAACAATGTTCTTCAAAAACTTCACTTTCTTAACATTCAAACAACTACAATTTCGCTGAATTGAAACAAGTTAGTGTGTGGGTGAACTAACCCAACACAAAAGAAATCTCACATACCTTAATAGGGATCACCCCCGACAATTTCCACTCGCAAATCTTGAATGATCTTGGCTAATTCTTGCCTTCTTCTCCCGTTCTTTCTTTCTTTCTCTCTTCTCCAAGCCCTAAGCGTATTCTAACTTTTCAAAACTGAATTAAGTTCTGTTTTTACCCTTATAAACCCCTAAAAACGAATTAGGAAATCAATTAGGGAAAAGACTACTTTGCCCTTCCCTAAATCCGGATTGAAACTTTCCTCGATCCAACAACCCAACTTCCGGAAGGCATATCTCACCCATACGATGTCGAAATCGTACAATCTTGGCGGCGTTGGAAATATCTCTCCTAGGGGTTTCCGAACATATTAAGAGCTGATCCTAAATCATCCTAATCTAGGAGTTATGGCCGTTTGAAAATGGCCAAAACTCACTTTCTTAACTTAGACAAAATTTCCAGATTTCCTTATTCTTTCCAAAAATCAATATTTTCATATTTTAAACTCTTTATAGTCATTTCTAGGTGAGAGATGTTACATTAAACCACTGATATAAAACTCGTCACATGTGAGTTGTACTTATTTTACACTATCTAAATGTTTTAACATATTATAGTATATCACCAATTCCATTTCTAGATCACAAATTCCACATCATGTGAAAAATCTTTTGTATTATCAGTATAAGTAATTCTACTTTTTTTCTCCAATTGTAAAGACTAGTATCAAAGAATTTTAGATCAAAATAAGTTCAAATTCCCAATCTATTGTAAGCGTCTAAAGTTTCAATCCTGAAATACAGTAAACAGGAGAAGAAAAATAGCAAGCAAACAATAATATTTGTATTTGAATTAATGCGAAGGTTACAATCTTTATAAAATCTCTTAAAAAGATATGTAATCCCTTGATTCTTCTCTCCACATATGTTCTTAATTTGGCGGAATACTTGCGGCTCAATACTTGGAGCGAAGACTTCTTTGTATGCGGATGACTTGCAGATCACCACTGAAGAGCAATTATGTATTTTGTGTGGATGTATGGGTGTATATGTATTCTGGTCTTATGAAGACCTCTTTATATAGGCTTGAGCTAGGGCTTGAGGGGTATTTTGGTCCAAGCAATTTTGACCCCTGGGCCTGAAGAACATGAATTGGGCTCATCTTGTCAACTTAATGGACTGGCCCAAATGTTATTTGGACTTGATTTAAGTCATATAATTTTTACTTAAATATGAATCCGACTTTATTAACCAGTAATTTGACTTGGTCAATGTATCATGAATTTAAGATTTAATCCAAATTTAGTATGAATTTATCAATAAAACTTCACTGTCTACAAATGCCTTGCTTCGAGGCTTGTTGGGGTGCTCGATTTATCAAACTTGTAAAGATAAGCCTTGAAGTATTTGTGAGGCAAATATTTTTTTCTTCTTCTTCGTAGTTGATCTTTCAAGAGACATTTGAAGCTTCATGAGAAATGACTATGCTGATATGTTGATGTCAACATTTACCAGAGTCTTCATGACAATATTCTCTAATTTGTAAGAGATCATTTGACTTTCAATTGTTTATCAACTCATTTTCGACTTGAAGTGTTTCGAGCTCATGAAGACTTATCACATGACATTTCTTCATAGTTTGGTAATTTCATTTGGGTCATCAACTACAAAACAACCGCCAATTCGATGAGCAAGGATTGCATCTAAAAGCTTGACTTGGTGATACAGAGCTTGTGATTTCGACGCAAATTTTAGGTGTTGCTTTCTTCGGGGTTGAATGCCCTGTCGGTGGTTTTTTTTTTCCAACTTTGTTGAATCACTTGAATAAAACGCAAGGAATTCAAATTCTCATTACGTGAGTCTATTCTCCTTCGGGGTATTTTATTTTACTCCCCATGTAGTTTCCGAGAAAACCTTACCATAATTTGGTTTCTATAAGATTTCCATAACTCGACTTCTTTGGAAAATTTTCATAATTTGATTCTTATGAAAATTTGCCACAATTTGGTTTCTATGGAATTTCCATAATTTGATTCCCATGGAAAATTTCCATAATTTAATTCCTATGAAAACTTACCATAATTTCCATAATTTGTAGGAACTAAACTTTCCATCATTATAATTTTCCATAATTTGTAGGAATCAAATTGATGTTTTTATATTTTGAAATCTATATATACCCACATTCACCCGGTGATTGTATATCGCATTGCCGCATCATCGAGTTCAATTGAGACCTTCTCTCTCAAGTAAATTCTTTTTCAACTCTGATTTTCGTCAACCTTTTTTCAGCTAAGCGCGACTTTGGTAGAAAATTCATATCTCATTGTAGGGATATTGAAATTGTGATCCGTTTGATTTTCCAGAAAATAGACTCATAGAGCTCCAACATATCCGAAAATCACGATCAGACAACTCTCAAATTTACTCAGGTTATTTTTTGAACTCAGCCTAAAATTCTGATAAACTGAACGCATCAGCTTTGTGTGACTTCGCAGAAAAATTCATATCTCGACGTAGGAATAACGAAATCACAAGCGGTTTGCGGTGTTGGAAAGTAAATTCATAGCTCTACATCATATACAAAAACCACGATTAGAGTGCATCTGTGTTGATTCAGTTTTCTATTTGAAATCAGCCTTTCACCAACCGCAAAAAATTGAGGTTACCACCTTTACTTTGGATATGTTCATACGAATCTGAACTTTTTTTTTTTTTTTTGCAGATATTTGATAGAGAAATACGACTTCGATCCCGCAACATGATGCACTTCCGCGACCGAGATTCGCCGCATCCTCTTCTTGAAATAGTGGGTGACGACCAACAAAATCCAAATGCCAAAGTTCTACTTTTGGAGGTTCAACCTCCTGCTATCGGCGTCTTCTCACTTGTTAGTGGAGCATATGATGAATCTCTTCTCCTTAAAGAATGGTAAAAAATGGATACCAAAGATGTTATGAGAAACTTCTCGAGCAAGGCTACTAGCATGAAAGTCCCTTTACTGAAATCCGCGATTCATCATGACGCAACATCTTCCAAATCTTCTCATTCTGATGGAAGTTTCAACAATTGGCGTGTTCCTTCTTCTAACTTTGGCAATGTTTGCTACACACCTGGCTACTGGGAATGGGTAGAGGACGTGTTGCCACGCCACAAGGAGATTTTGGAGCTCATCAAGGTCTATGACGCTGTATATACTTCTTTGTTCACGTACGACTATGACGACAATGTACTCCATGCTTTTTGTGAACTTTGGCGCCCATCTACCAATACCCTTTCTACTTTCGTTGGAGAGATATCCATATCACTTTGGGACTTACAAGCCATTGGAGGTCTCCCCGTACAAGGGCACTTTTATGACGAAGTCGTTCCCTTGGAGAAAGAATTGACACAGACGGATACTCAAAAAGAATTGCTTCTTCCCCAAAGTTGTCGATATTTGTTTTCGGCCTTTTACAGATTAGCGAAAGATGATCTCCAAGAGGTGTCCATCCATGATTGGGTGAAGTTTTGGTTTAGAGGACCTAATAGATATGCCGAGCCTCCGCAAAAGGTGTCAAAGGTACGAGCCACAAAGCCAAGATTAAACCACAATCCTTCTGGACATATTGATTCGAACTTCCAACCGCGGACTGACAAGGAGAATGCCCCCTTTATCAAGTTAGATGTGGAAAAATCACTTAGAGATGAGACTAACTTGGCAGCCTTTTTTGCTTGTTGGCTTTGCAAATTTGTGCTTCCGAATAAGAAAGTCAACCATGCGCGCGCTAGTGTTTTTAAAGTTGTGAGCTTGACGGCTCATGGAAAGAAATTCTCCTTAGCGGTCCCAGTTTTGCAAGCATATATCGCAACCTGAAAGAAATCTCTACTTCTTCAAACTTGAGTGTGGCAAATATAATTTTCCCCATACACTATGTATATGGTTGGCTTGGGAATACTTTGGGACTCATCATTGTGCCAATTGTTCACATCGATCGATACCGCTTTGCAAAATTTCTAGAGAGAAGATGGCCAAGTGTTTTGATTTTACTAATGCTTAAAAGTTATTTCAACAGGATGATGCCCGTCGCCTCCATCATTTAGCAATGTTGCAAGGGAGGGATTTGTACCTTACTGATAATGGCAAGCTTTCAAATTCGTGGAACGACTATATCATAAGCCTTCGTTCAAGCTATGTAACCCTTAGGCATGATTCAAATTTCATCGTGAAGTCCTACAGCCCTATCAGATTTAGTCGACAATTCAGTTTTTGTCAAGATATTCCCGAAGATCTTATGGAGCGTCCTTACGATGGTACACTATTAACATTGGTGCAACTTTGGAATTCCTCTTTTCGACTTAATACTTTTTCTAAAGTCATGATTCCAACGTGCCCATTAGAGGGTGCTCCTTTAATGACCCGCGAGTATGTAGACTGGTGGCCATCCCAAAGGATGAATACTTCCCAAGGAAACCTCCGCATCATTTTGAAGAAGACGAAGCAAGACTCTACATCCATTTCATCTAAAGCAGCTTCTGATCAATCAAAGGAAAAGCCACATCCTTCTTCCAAATCTCAAGTGAAGCCAAATGATACTCTGCAAGTCGCTAAGACCTCATCCAAGTCTAAAACCTCGAAAGATGGGGATATGACGGCAAAATCAAAATTGAGGCGTCTCACATTAGCCTCAAAGGCGACTTCACTTGTTCTCGAAGTTGGCCACGGTTCTTCTGGAACAAATGAACTTCATGTATCATTAGACAATGGTAATGACCAAACGTCAAACCTTGAGATGCCTTGTGATGAAAATTCTCATATGTAGGCTTCATCGGATGGTGTTGGACGACCCAATGCATCTCCTAGTCCAAAGGATCGTCACTGGAATCATCCAAAAAGAAAGGCATAAGAGCTAGATGATGTTTGTTGTGGTATTGATATTTTAGATACAATTGTCATTGATGATAACGACTTTGTTAATGAGGATTCGAATTCGGCATCGTTGTTTGAATTGGCAAAAAAAGTAAGGCCCCCTCATTTTTTTTTTCAAAGTTTTGAATCTGATCATCTTTTTGTTCTTACTTTTTTTTTCAGTTGGACCTTCAAGAACTATATGGTGGCGACCTTAACAATGGCACGGTTGCAGATTTCACAGTAGATCTTAATGGTCTTGATGCGGCTGCAAAAGACTTTCATTCTCCATTAATAATGCGATGCCTTCATTGGAAGTAGTTCCACTAAGAAAGTCACCTTCTAATGACGTAATGCCTTCATTGGAAGTAGTTCCACCAAGAAAGTCACCAAGTAGGCCGTTGCGACCTGGTGCTCCTACTTTTGAGCCACAAGAAACCATTTACCGCGCCAAATCAACCTTTGTTTCTAAGATTTGGGGCGCATTGTGTGGATGGATTACACAATTGTCCTTAGGTTCTTTAGATGGCTTTACAGAATTGGAGTCAAGTATCGCTTCAACTCTTGAGGAGATTAGAAAGGTAAACATTATTGATGTTTCTTCTTTGGAAGATCATGTCGAGAATTTCTTCAAGTCGTACGCAGAGTATGATACTTTAAGATCATCAAAGATGACTAAAGAATCACATGAAAAGGCCCTCTCTGATGCACAACGCCGTCTCGATGGTACAAAGTTGGCACATGAAAAGTTGGATGGATCCATGGAGAAACTTCAAGCAACTCTAGCAGATGTGGAGAAAGATTTAAAAGCCTTGACTTACAAGAAAAAGAAGGTCACCGCGCTCATTAACAAATATCAAGAGACGCTATCCAAAAGTCAAGAGAATGTCACCATTACAGAGGGCGAGATTTATACCATTGAGGCAAATAATGTGATGTCTAATGATGAAGTTGAGAGGCTAGCCAAGCTAGAAGGGGCAGTTGAGAAAAGTCGCCAAGAAATCATAAGCTTCAAACTTTTTCCGTAGTTAGATTTTTTTTATTTATTTGCTTAGGATTTTTCTAATTCGCTCATTATGGTGCAACGGTTCTTTTTTTTTTGAAACAATAAAATAGTGACTTATATTTCAATAAGAATTTCCTCCTCTTGAATTTTGATTGTTTCTTTCCACGATCCCCCTTTCCTTATTAAAAAAATGACTCCATAAGCTAGCGTTTATATGAGGATAGCAACAAAATGTTAACTTTTCAGCTTTCTTCAGCTTTGCGCACACGATGAAGAAAATTCATAACATGGAGTAGGAGCACCGGAATAATGAGCTTTTTTTTTGTTGGAAATATAACTTCGAGATCTTCAATCTATATAAAAATCACATCCATAGGATTTACAGATTAATATAGATTTGTCTCCAAAGTCAGCTCGAAATCTGTGTGCTTGAATTTTCAGCTTTCTTCAGCTTTGCGCACATGAGGAAGAAAATTCATAACGTGGAGTAGAAGCGCCAGAATAATGAGCTTCTTTTTTTGTTGGAAAGACAACTTCGAGATATTTAATCCATATAAAAATCATGTCTATAGGATTTACGGATTAATACAGATTTTTCTTCAAATTCAGCTCAAAATCTGGGTGCTTGAATTTTCAGCTTTCTTCAGCTTTGCGCACAAGTGGAAGAAAATTCATAACGTGGAGTAGGAGCGCCGGAATAATGAGTTTCTTTTTTTTTTGAAAAGATGACTTCGATATCTTCAATACTTATAAAAATCACGTGTATAGGATTTACGGATTAATACATATTTGTCTTCAAAGTCAGCTCAAAATCTGGGTGCTTGAATTTTCAGCTTTCTTCAGGTTTGCGCACATGTGGAAGAAAATTCATAACGTGGAGTAGGAGCGCCAGAACAATGAGCTTCTTTTTTTGTTGGAAATATAACTTTGAGATCTTCAATCTATATAATAATCACATCCATGGGAGTTACGGATTAGTACAGATTTGTGTTCGAAGTTGGCTCAAAATCTGCGAGCTTGAATCTTCATTTGAAAAAAATCACATGGCAACGTTTTTTATTTATTTATTCTTATAACTGAACCTAGAGTAATAATACTCTAAGCTGCCTACGTACCTCAATGAAGAGGATCAAATCATTACGTAGTTCAGAGAGTGATTTTTTTTTGGAGCCGTACACAGTTTATACTCTTGCGGGCCAGGAGTATGACGCCGCTTCAAGGATAGTACTTCTTCAAGAATTTTCCATTGATGGGACCAATCCGCAAGCCGTTTGCATCCACAATTTTGTAAGCTCCGCTTGAATAGACTTCTTGAATGACATATGGTCCATCCCATTTTGATGTGAACTTGCTTTTCGATTTATGAGATATGATAATTGGTCTTTTTACCGCAAGGACTTGATCACCGACTTGGAAAGACCTTAGGCAAACCTTTTTATTGAAAGCACGAGAAAGACGAGCTTGATAGCACTCAAGACTTTGTTGAGCTTCCAACATTTTCTCATCGAGAGATTCTAACTCTTCAAGGCGCACACAAGCATTTTCTTCTTCAGTAAGTCCCTCTTGGATGGCAAGCCTCAATGACGGTATTTGTCGTTCAAGTGGAAGGACTGCTTCAGTTCCAAAAATAAGAGAATAAGGAGTTGCTTGAGTCGGCGTGCGATGAGTCGTCCGATATGCCAAAGAGCTTCTTCCATTCTATCATGCCAATCCCTTTTAGATTTGGAGACAACCTTCTTTAACAAGTTGCACAATGTCTTGTTAAATGCTTCAGCTAGACAATTTGCAGTTGCATAATACATTGATGAATTACATTGCTTGAAGCCAAAAAGGTCGTAGATCTTATCCATCAATTTATTAGTGAATGACTTTCCATTATCTGTTAGTATATAACTAGGAATGCCAAAACGATAGATGATGTTCACCCTGATGAAGTTTGCAACATTTTCCTTCTTTACTTCTTTGAGGGCTACAGCCTCAGCCCATTTTGTGAAGTAATCTGTCGTAGCCAAGATGTACAAGTGACCACCAGAAGATTTAGGTAGTGGTCCAACCACGTCTAGCCCTCAGGTATCAAATGGCCAAGATGCAACAGTCGGATGTAATACATCAGGAGGTTGGTGCATAAAGTTTGCATGAAATTGGTATGCTTGACATCTTTGAGCATAATGCAAGCAATCTTTTACCATTTTTGGCCAATAATACCCTATTCTTTTTATATGAAAGTGTAACTTGGGCCCAGATTAATGTGATCCACAAACTCCAGAATGTGCTTTTTTGTATAGCTTGAATCTCTTCTTCTTCCCCCAAAGAACGCAAGAGGACTCCCTCGAATGATCTTCGATATATAGTATCTTTGTAGTAAAGAAACCTAGGAGCACGACGACAAATTTCGGTCTTTCTCTTTGGATCTTCTGAAAGTATATTGTAACACAAGTAATCAATCAGAGCATGTCTCCAATAGACTATCTCAGCTTGTGAGACAACTACAAGATGTTCAAATTTGCTTTCTTAATTCACATCCGGTGGTACTATCCATTTTTGGTAGATAGTGATTTGCACTTGATCAGCCAGAGTTAAAGTTGAAGACAAAGCAGATAAAGCATTAGCTTTCTTATTCTCCTTTCTTGGAACATGTTGAGGAGTTACATCTCCGAGCCATCTATTCAATATTTGTGCATAGTCATGATAGAGATGCAATTCTACCTTTTTGACTTCATAGCTACCCAACAATTGGTTTATCACTAATTCAGAGTCTCCAAAAACTTGTAATTGCAATTGCTTCATATCAACCGCCATTTCAAGCCCAAGTATTAAGGGTTGATATTCTGCAACATTATTGGACCAACATTGCGTTAAGGTGAAGGAATACGACAAGATCTCCTCTCGAGAAGTGACAAATATCACCCCAACACCAGCTCCTTCGCGATGTGAGGCCCCATCAAAATACATCTTCCAAGGCGGTTGAACTTCAACAACCATTGCATCTTCATCAGGTAATTCATCAGTGAGTTCCCAATCATCAGGTATCGGGTGGTCTGCTAAGAAGTCTACCAATGCTTTCCCTTTCACAGCCTTTTAAGGAACATACATAATTTCAAATTGCTGAAACTGGAAATACCATCTTGCTAGTCGATCATTGAGGACAGGTTTCGACATCACAAATTTGATGGGGTTGGCTTTAGAAATAAAACGGACGATGTGAGCTTGAAAGTAGTGTTTCATCTTCTGAATTGAGAAGACTAAGGCCAAACATAGCTTTTCGATTGGCAAGTACTTCAACTCATTTGGTGTCATCATCCTACTCAAGTAGTAAAGGGAATTTTCTTTCTCTTTGCCATTCTCTTGGGCTAAGAGTGCTCCCACTAATCTTTCTTGAGCTGATATGTAAAGTATCAATGGCTTTCCAGGAACATGAGCTGCTAAAACTGGTGGTTTTGTCAAGTAAGACTTGATGCTCTCAAAGGCATTACTACAAGCTTGGTCTCATTCGAAAAGAGTGCCCTTTTTCATAAAGCGGCTGAATGGTTGACACTTTCCTGCTAGATTCGAGATGAATCTCCTAAGATATGCTAGCTTCCCTTGCAGACTCTTCAATTCATGGATGTTTCTTGGCTCTACCATCTTCTGAATTGCATCTACTTTTACTTGATCAATTTCTATTCCTCGATGTCGTACAATGAAGCCAAGGAATTTTCCAGAGGTAACTCCAAATGCACATTTCAAAGGATTCATTCTAAGTTGATACCTTCGTAGTAGATCAAACACCATCCTCAAGTCTTGCAAGTGATCACACTTTTTTCTTGATTTCACTACTAAATCATCAACATAACATTCAACATTTTTGTGAAGAATGTTATCAAAGATGTTTTGCATAGCTCTTTGGTATGTTGTTCCTGCGTTCTTCAAACTGAAAGACATTACTTTGTAGCAATAAATGGCCTTAGGAGTGTAGAATGCGGTCAACTCTTCATTCTTTGGCGACATGCGGATCTAATTGTAGCCGGATGAACCATCCATAAAAGACATCACCTCATACCCAGTAGTGGCATCAATCTTAAGCTCATGCATATGAAGTGGAAATTCATCTTTGGGACATGCATTATTGAGATCCCTAAAGTCAACGCAAACTCGAATTTGCCCATTCTTCTTCCTCACGGGGACAATACTTGAAACCCATGTGGGGTACTTAACTTCACGGATAAAGCCAGCCTCAATAAGCTTGTTAACTTCATTTTCGATCACGGGAACCAATTCAGGCCTAAAACGCCGTTGAGCTTGCTTGATGGGACGTGCACCACTTTTCACAGCAAGATGATGGACTGCTACTTTCGGGTCTAATCCAGGCATTTCTTTGTAACTCCAGGCAAATACATCTTTATACTCTTTGAGTAAGTCAACGTAGGCCTTTTCCTCATCACTTGCCAGTGAAGCATTCACATAAGTGGGTTTTGGATCTTTATCAGTTCAAAGGTTGATTTATTTAAATGCATCGACTGTCACATTTATTCCTTCTTCAAGTTCGGGTGGCGCATCTTTAGCATCTTCATCTACTTGAGGTTCTCCATAGTTGAAAGATATATGGTAACACCATGAAACATTCTCCAACTCTCTATCAATTTTAATTGGAGAAAAAATATGCCTTTCATCTTGTGTAGTGACATGATATGAAGAGCCAACACTTTCTTCATCTTTATCACGTTGCTTGGTGTAGACCACAACATGCGACTTTGCCTTTAGTACTTCTCCACATGAGACCACAATGTTCGTCTGCCGCCTCATTCTAGAAGGGATCAGACTTTGAAAGTCTTTAGGAGCATTTTGAGATTTTGGTAAAGTAGATGCTTGCATACTCTTGCTATTTCTCCAAACCTTGTTTTTCTTCCTCAATGGCCCTAACCTCTCAAATACAGAAATCCTCATCGTTGAGCTTCCAAGTCAATCAAAGACATAAGGCCTTTTGTTAGAATTAGTAGACTCATCTTCCACAGTTATGTAGTTGTTGCTTACCCTTTTTATGGAGATGCGGATATGTGGAGGTTGTTTGTAGCCCAAACCTTCACGTTGTTGCCTCATAGCAGGTTTTGATGGAAGCTTCCCCAATTTTGACGGTTCGTTTGGATCGAATCCAACTTTTGCTAGCAGTCTGTAAGCATTAGGATCAAAACCTTCTTCTGGACGCTTTATTGGGAGTGCTTCATATTGGGGTGATTTAGGGGCCACAAATTTTTCGTGAAGTAATGACTTAGGAGCCACAGATTTCCCAAGTAATTTTGTGGGTGACTTCATTATATCAATTCACCTTACAGGGAGGGTCAAACCTTCCAGCACATTTTCTCGCAACTCGAGAGAGTGTTCCTTGTCCTCTTTTGCCTTTGGGACATAACGAAGAATGGGTGTGACCTTTTCACCTGAAAAGGCACCAATCACGTTACGCATCTTGTTTGGATTGCCAAGCTTTGGATCTTCCTTGTTTGTGACTTTTACCTTACCGACCGCTACCTTAGCCATGTTGTTAAGGAGTCCGACATCTCTAGATGCAATGTTATCAACTTTTGTGGAATATTTCTTTAAGTAAAACTTTGCGTCAGTAGAGTGAGCTTCAGCTTCAGTGAATGGATTATCATTTGCAATAATCATTTTTGCAACTCCATCCTCATAATACTTCAAACATTGGTGGTAGGTAGATGAGATTACTTTGTTCTCATGTACACATGGCCGACTAAGTAAAATGTTATATGAAGTCTTTGCATCAATTACATTTAACCACACGCTTGATTGCAACTCTCAGATGGTGAGGTCTATTTTGACGGTCCCTATGGACCTTTGTCCTCCTTGATTGAATCATTGGATCATCAAGCGACTATCAGTAAGATCTGCTATTGATATCCCAAGTTCTTTCATTATGCGAATTGGAATGATGTTGATTCCAGATCCTCTATCGACTAGGATTCTATTCACCCTTTTCTCACGTGTAAAACCAACCATGAATAAATGGCGATTATGAAATGTGTCACCAAACAGAAGATCATCGTCAGAGAATGTGATTATGGCCATACATGCATTTTCGACTCCAGGAGATGGCTGTGGAGCATCTTTTGATGATGTACATGATGGATTTTCAACTTTAGGAGACGGTTTTAGAGCATCTTTTGGTGATGGACATGATGAAGTTGCATCTTTCGCTTTCTTTTCATCGACATTACAACCTAGAGCTTTTGTGCCATCTCCTGTGAACTTGGTGTAACACCAAATTGACAAATATTCTCTTAATGTAATGGGTCACCGCAGCTCTTGGTAGTGGTGCACCTTTATTTCCTTCTTCTTTGAATGCATGATCAAAGTTTCGATTTTAGGTCTTCTTACCATCTTTTCCCTAACGTGTTGCTTTGTTGACTCCTTATGCGAACTCACTTTTCTGCGTCTACGGCGAGTCACAAGAGTCCAGCCCTAATCATCAAGATCATCTACTAGGTCTTCATCTTGTCTTGTCAATCCCTCTCCTACAAAAGTCACATCACTTAGTATAGGAAGAGATAACAAATTATTTACTTCAATGGGCTCGAAGTCTCCAAACTTAATCATTATTGTCTGATTGGTGTTTGGAATGTCTTGCTCCATATTTCCTTCAACAAAATTGCAGGTCATGACCGGATTGGGTAAGTCAGAAGCGATACTGACTTGGTTTGAACTCAATTTCTCATCTTCAAGTTCAATCTTCCCTTTGCGAGCTAAGTCCATGATTTTATCCTTGAAGACGAATGATTTCTTGATAGGGTGTCTAACCAGCCGGTGATGTTTGCAGTATTTTGGATCATCACTCCTCCTTGCTTCATCTGGTCGTTTCATCTCTGGTAACTCAAAAAGTTTCATCTCAAGGAGTTCATCAAAGATTGTGGAAACATTTGAGTCAAGAAATGGGTAGTCCTTCCGCTGCATTTCCTTCAAGGTGAGCTTTTGGTTTGTCCTTCCTTCAAAAGAATTCGCTTTTGCGCTCTGCGTATTGCCCATACTTATGGTGAATTTCACATGAGAGGCATTGACGTTCATGGATTCTTTATTTTCAGTCTTTGGCAAATATTTTCCCACTTTCTTGAATTCTTGCCTTTCTTTGACTTTGCGGAGTTCGTGGACAGGTGGTGCTTCAGTTCCGACCAACGACATGTTCAACTCCATATCATGAGCGCGAGTGGCCAACTCTTCAAAAGTTTTAGGCTTTATGCCTTGCAAAGTATATCGAAGACGCCAATACATACCTTGAATGCACATCTCTATGCCCGAAGCTTCACTAAGTCTATCTTTACAGTTTAGACTTGCATGCCTCCATCGGTTGATAAAGTCAAAGGCCGGTTCTTCATTTCGCTGACGTGTGTTTGTAAGTTCCACCATGCTTACAGTACGTCTTGTGCTATAAAAACGGTTGAGAAATTCTTGCTCCATTTGTTCCCAACTATCAATGGAACCATAGTCAAGGTCCGTGTACCAATCAAAATAATTGCCTTTAAGGGAGATGACAAATTGTTTGACGAGGTAATCGTTGTATGTTCCAACATTGTTGCAGGTTTCAATGAAGTGCGCCACATGTTGCTTTGGGCTTCCCTTACCATCGAACTACTGAAACTTTGGAGGTTGATAATCGGCAGACATTTTCAAACTATCAATCCTAGCAGTGTATGGCCTTGCATATGTCAAGGAGGATTTTGTAGCAACCTCGTACTTGTCTTAAATAGTACCCATGATGAACTCCCTGATTTGGTTAATTGGGATCGTTCCTTCCGAAGAAACTTGGATCTCTTTAGCATATTCAACTTGCTTTGTGGGGCAATCGACTGTCTCTTGGACTTGCGGACGTTTTCCAAGTGCGTGACTTGATTCTTCATCCATCATGCCCTCCACCCTATCAATTAGCTTAACAATTCGAGCATCTTGATCTTGAACATACTTGGTCAAGCCTTCAATAGCTTTTGTCATTCTTCTACTGATGAAGCGTTAGTCACCACTATGTGCATTACCATAGTAGGCGGCGGAGAGTAGCGTTGGTTTTCCTTAACATGAGATGCAAACATATTATGTGGGGTAGATCCTGTGCTTAAGACATCATTGTCGACCGAAGCGAAGGACTTCTTGTATGTAGATGGGCTCAATTGGGCAAGAACCATCTCGACTATTTCGAAGATGTCTTCTTTTGCAGCTTTTGCAGGTTACTTCATATGTTTTGGAGACAAACCAAAGACAATAGCAGATTCGGACGGCACTCGTGAGGCTTGTTGTCCCAGCAATTTGGCTTGGTTCCTTGTGATAGGTCCCATGCTTCCCACAGTAGCATCGAGGATGTTTTCGACATCAATGCAAAACTTGGATCCATCAATTTTTACAGATGTAGATGCGAATCCAAATGCGAATACAAATGCAGATGCAAATTTCGATGCAGATGCAGATTTCGACGTAGATGGAGATTTTGATCCAGAAACGGATGTAGATCTAGATTTGGATGCAGATGCAGATTTCGAGTTGATCTTCTTGAAAGTCATCTCGGTGTTTTTGAACTTTGGTTGTCTTGAAGAGAAGAGATGAGAGGTAAAGATTGTCCCACTGGGCGTGCCAATTTGTAAGTGTCTAAAGTTTCAATCCTAAAATACAGTAAACAGGAAAAGAAAATTAGCAAGCAAACAATAATATTTGTATTTGAATTAATGCGAATGTTACAATCTTTATAAAATCTCTTAAAAAGATATGTAATCCCCTGATTCTTCTTTCCACAGATGTTCTTGATTTGGCAGAATACTTGCGGCTCAATACTTGAAGCGAAGACTTCTTTGTATGCGGATGACTTGCAGATCATCACTGAAGAGCAATTATGTATTTTTGTGTGGATGTATGGGTGTATATGTATTCTGGTCTTATGAAGACCTCTTTATATAGGCTTGAGCTAGGGATTGAGGGGTATTTTGGTCCAAGCAATTTTGACCCCTGGGCCTGAAGAACATGAGTTAGGCTCATCTTGTCAACTTAATGGACTGGCCCAAATGTTATTTGGACTTGATTTAAGTCAAATAATTTTGACTTAGATATGAATTCGACTTGGTCAATGTATCATGAATTTAAGATTTAATCCAAATTTAGTATGAATTTATCAATAAAACTTCACTGTCTACATCTACAACACAACATTGTGAATGTTACTGAATTAAACTAATATTAATTATTTATTTAAGTGGTAAAATCTGAAGATATAATTATCTACTAACTAAAATAAAAGAAACTAAATAATGAACTTAATTCAACCAAAAGGATGATAATAGATTTTATGTTATTGATGAACGAATTTGATGTAAAACTATGGTCTATTTAACAATTATTTTATATTCTTCAATTGATTCACCTATTGATTTTTCTGATTATTTATTACATGTTTATATTACTAATAAGAATAATGTCAATATCTCTAAGCCTCTTTGATCTACTCCAACACCTATATTTCTATAATTGTCGTCAAAATAGCCAAATACATTTATATATCTTATGTATTCAACTGAGCGAGTTAAAGGATATTCCCTCGTCTGTCCCTAATTATTTGTCTATTTTTCATTTTTTAGTTGTCTCTAATTACTTGTCCATTTTGACAAATCAAGAAAGAGCAATTTTTTTTACCTATTACACCCTCAATTAATTACTTTGGAAAAGATAGATCTTCTTGAAAATCTTAATTTTTTAATTCATCCATTTCATAATTAATAAGGGTAAAATGATAAACTCATTATGTCAATAATCATTTTCTTAATAGGTGTGTCAATTCAAAAATAGGCAAATAATTAGGGACAGAGAGAGTATATTCCTATCCACATTAAGCAAAATGATTTCCTATATAGAGATTCACGAACATATTCTACTTGTTCTTATTATGCCCGGAGTTTCCTCTTTCAAGTCTAATTAACAAGCTATAAATAGTATTTGACAAGTGATGATGAAACAATCAAATAATTGTGACAAGAATAAATAAATAACTTGATGATAAAATAATAATAATTGATCGAAAATAATATCCGAATAACAATAACCACGAAGAACCACAACCCCAGAATGAGAAATTTACCTCTACATAGATATGGAAAAAATACAACAAATCATTCAAAAATAAAATAAAATATATATATATATATATATAAAAGAATAATGTGGAGAAGAAAGAAAAAAACCCAATAAACCTCGGCCTTCACTACTTCCAAGGTCAAAAATTATTTTTTCATAATGTATTTAGGGGTTGTATATAGAATGCCAAAAATATTCTATAAGAAAATGCCATTTAAAATCTGAAATTCACAACATCAGCCTATTATATAGTCTTCATTATTTTCGTGCATGCTTTTCATTTTTGAACCCTAAACTTGGATTTTTTGTAACGACCTGTTCCCGTCGTTATAGAAAAGCCAATGGGGAAAGAATTGGGGCCAAAATTTTTTTGAGTAGTAACTTTGGATTTTCCAACCTAGTCCAGATTTGGACGAAATCAGAGTCGTTAAGGTGTAGGGAAATCTGGTAACAATCGGGTGACTTATTTATGATTTTCATTATATGAGTAGTTTGATAAGTCATTAAGGAATCCGTACGACTTTACAGAATTGAATTCGGGTGAGTAGAACTCCCAGAATCGATCTTAGCGTGAACAATATTTTCTGAGCGTCGTTGGTTAAAGGTGTGTTGTGAAATGGGGGTTTTGGAATTATTAAAATAGCTCACTAGTTCAGTGCAAGCCGCTGGGTGGGATTTTTGCCGCCAGGGCGGGGTCGCTGTAGCGGGGTGAGGACCGATGTGGCGGGTCCGACGCGACTTAAGGTCGTAAATAAACCCCAAAACGTCTTTATTCTGTACTTTTTGACTTTGAGAGCTAAGGAACGACCCCAGACGAGTTCTTGACCTTTTTCACCATTCTTTAGGCTAAAGGTAAGGTTTTAACTTCCCGAATCAATTTTTCGATCCGTAGAAGGTATTAGAATGAATAATTATCAATGGGGGAGGGTTTTGATCTAGATTCTATGGTGGAAACATCCCTTGGATACTTGGGATCATGGATATGATTTAAGGTTCATAGAATTGTTAGCAATCCGGGTAATTAGTGATTGTTTATTGATTCCCGTATTATATTGATTGTTTGTAGACCAAGAACAATCGGAACGAATCTGGAAAGGGAATGATTAAGTTTCTTAGGGTTTCAAGCTTGTTTCGAGGTAGGTGATGATTGTGATTCTATGATTGTATGATGTATGTTTGTTCTTGCTTCATTATGATACATGTATGTATATGAATGTCGCATTATTGATCACACTTGATGTAAATGAGATAAATGAATGATGGTTACCATGAAATCATGACTTAAATGTATGATCTTGAGGATATACTTGTGATTGTGGTGTGTTGAATGGATCGGTTGCCACGTTCTGGCATAACTAACTTAGATCGGTTGCCACGTTCTGGCATAACTAACTTAGATCGGTTGCCACGTTCCAGCATAATCATTGGATCGGGTGCCACGTTCCGACATAATCATTGGATCGGGTGTCACATTCCGGTATGCTAACTGTTTGGGTGTGGGTTCCATGAGAGGACCATTGAATTGGGTTCCGTGAGAGGACCATTGAATTGTGTTGTGTATCTACTTGTGATGAGTTCGTTCATATCTAATGATGATTGATATTGGAAGACGGTATGTTGCTCTAAATTGATATAACTGTGATATGTGAGAATCGTGAAGTTGTTCATTATTCGTATATGTTGATGATATTGTATATGTTCGATATGTGCATGTGATTTTTTATCATTGTATTGACTAATGTATGTTACACTTATTGGGATAGCGGCGTGATCCTATTAGTACACTTTGGTTGTGTACTGATACTGCACTTTCTTGTTCTTTGTTGAGTACAGGGCATCTTCAGGCGGCTATTGATAGACCTCAGCTAGGTGACTATTGATCGTGACCAAATTTAAGGGTGAGCCAGTTCTTTCAGGCTGCCATAGATCTCTCTTGTTTAAGTCAATTCTTTTCAGACTCATACTATTTGTTTAAGGTGTTTGTTTAGTTTCGGGGTTGTACCCCTTGTCCTTAGACTTGTCGTTAGTAGAGTTTTGGTACAATGACTTTCACGTTCTAAGGGTTGTTCTTCTGCATTAGTTTGGTTAGTTAATTGTTTAAAACCTTTGGAATTTATGGGAACACCGTAATAGCATTTAAACCTACTTCCGTATCTTTAAATGTCTTAGTTTTTGGTTTAATTTGTTAGTTTGGGTTGTAGTAATGGTTCTCCCACCAAAGGGTTAGTGTGTGTGCCAATCACGACGGTCTGAGTCGTGATATTTTTACTTAGACTTCAAAGTCCTCAAACCACGTTTTTAAGCTCAAAACTTCTCTATTTGAATCCTACACATCAAAAACACTATATAGACTTCGAATAATAAAATTTCTAATAAAAGACGATTAAAAGTACTATAAGAGAAGATAACGGTATCCTATAGGAAATAACTATCACTTACGAGGAAATATGGAGATTGATGAGTTCTTTTTAAAATATCAATATTTTATATATTTTTTGAACATGGAATGTGCTAGCTCATAATCTAGAAAACAATTATAATTCCCTCTTACATAGAGTTTCTTGGAATCGTTTTTCCCGAGAAGAGTTGTAAATGATGCAATGACATTATATGAACATTTGAAATAGATTATGAGATACTAAGGGTGTGTTTGGTATGAAGGAAAACATTTTTCGAAAAATATTTTTCAATTTTCTCATGTTTGGTTGGGTTAAATGTTTTGGAAAATGTTTTCCAAATCAACTCATTTTCCTCAAATTTAAGGAAAATGA